>JAQGCC010000240.1:0-46444 GCA_034698905.1 Xestoiulus laeticollis | reverse complement strand
TAGCCTTTGCTTTTTTTCAAAAATCGGTGGAAAATCGACTTTTAAAATTGCGGTTTTTTCTTGATGTTTATGAAAGTTGACATCATTACGAATGGAAAAAACCAAAAATTGCCATATTTGAGAACGAAAACAGCGAGATATTAGCATAAAAACGTTTTGATATAACGGCATAATTTATGGATGAGCCTCATCAAGAAGCGCCGTATCCTCTGATTAGAAATATTTTAGCGGCAAATTTGAATTGGCAAGTCTAGTATATGTGCTTTAAATTCACAATTGCGAATTCCACATTAATACATTATTTAATTCATTGCATATTTGTAAATGGCTGCTTAATGAGGGGGCTGAGGAGAAAATTTATCTCACAAAAACTTAGCTAGTTTTTCAACATTTATTTTGAATAAACATCTAACAAACTACAATGGACAATTACATTAATTTATACATGTAATTAAGACTCAATTTCATTAGACATAGACATGTATTAGTTTTCGTGCGTTAATTACAAAAACATGAAACACATCACTCGATTAATATTAAATTACGTGCATATATACGTAGCTGCAGCGTATCAGCTAGTGCATCAAAGGCATTTCGAAAGCATATGCTGGGTTTCACCCTGGACGATTCAGACCTATACTTTCAAGCTGCAGTCAAGACACAAAATACGCGATAAAAATCCCGAAATCAAGAAATGTCCTACTACATCTAATTAAAACCGAATGATATGACAAAAATATCGACCTATCGAGTCATTTAATCCAAAGATTTATCGACTATAGCATCCAGGTCATATTCACCCAAGGATTTATCCTGCACCTATCCGCTCAGTGCAAAATTACAATAGCCTGGGGGCTATGCTATAGCAAAATGGATCTTTTGGATGGATACGATGTTAATGTTCCTCAAACTTCGGTTTCGATGGCTCCAGAGGAAGAAAAAGTAAGCCAAACGCTAGAAGAGATCTCAAACATTAATAGCAGACAAGAGAATGGTGAAGACAGATTGAATTTTGAGCAAAATGGCAAGCAATCCCCATCATCATCTGCATCCTCGTCCTCGTCTTGGACCACCACCTGTGCATCTCTAGCACTCCCTCAACATCCCAAGAAATTGACGCAAATTTCAGCATCAGAAGCGAGAAACAGGTTACTGAGGATAAAGAACTCGAGTCTCCTTGTTCGAATTAATTAAAAGTGCTCGTCTAACTTGTAAACTTGATATATTGCAGGAGTTTTCTGGTGGGTTGCTCCCATGGCTGGGGTTCCTTGTTGGGTGCTGGACAGCTTGACCTCACCCTGCCTGATAGGACATTGAGCTTGTTCGTTGGAACGTGGAACATGAACGAAATCAAGGAGGTTAACTCACAAATCGGGGACTTTTTGCTACCGCCGGCCCTCGAGCAACTGCCGGATTGTTACGCAATTGGCACGCAAGAAAACACCATGTCGAAGTAATTAATCTTGCTTTTATACATTTAGTCCAATAAAGTCACAGCCGATGTTACTCCGGTTTAGCTACGTTCGTAAAAAAAAGTTAGTCAAAACACTTGTGGCAATTTGCTTCAGAAATGTGGAGCTAATCTGTTTCAGTTAAACTGGGATTTTCGACCATTGTATGATACGCTGCCAATTTTTAAACGCGTGGGTTTTTATGTTTTCCAGGGAGGAATGGGAAGTAACCATGCAAGAGGTGATCGGGCTAACCCACGTCCTGCTTCATTCCATCGTGCTCGGGACTCTCCACCTGAGCATTTTCGTGCGAAGAGAACTGATATGGTTTTGTTCCGGTAAGTTCGATCCGGCATACCAAAAGCCGATTCCGTGCCGCTCTAGAATCGGAATCTTTTCTTTTCGACAGAATGCGAGGAAGCCACGATAGCCACTCGACAGGGTACCGTCATTAAAACAAAAGGAGCAGTCGCCGCGGCGCTGCAAATTTTCGGCACCAGTTTTCTGTTCGTCAACAGTCATTTAGCTGGTGAGTCGCACGACCGATCAGGTTATTTCTTTGGTTGCCGTAAGCGTAAATTACCGATTTTTTTTAAAAATAACAACTAGCACACGAAGGGAATCTCAAAGAGCGGATATCTGATTACGAGAAGATTCGTGAAGGCTTGGAATTTCCAGGAAAAAAGCTGAATTCGGGTGGGATTTCCCGGCCAAATTTATCGAGCTGTTTTCCGTTTTATAGAATTGAGGATTAACGTTTTCTCACCTCGCAGACGTGACGTCGCTCTACGATTGCGCCTTTTGGTTCGGCGATCTTAACTTCCGCATCACGCATCCACGACACGAGGTTCTCGCCACTTTACAAGGTCCGGTGCCTGATTTAGGAACGCTTTTGCAGGCCGATCAACTGACGACCACGCTCAAAAAAGGCAAGTTGCAGATGGACATTGACGTGTCTTAAGCCGGCCACACACCAGGCAATTTATCGGCCGAAATAAATTGCACCCATTTTACAGGCAATTTATTGCGAAGAACAAATTTAAATACCACATGTAAAGCAACAAATTTCTGAATTCCCTATCAATATCGTGCAATTATCCCAATATCGACAGCACTGATCGATATGGAATATGTAATCTAGCGACATGCACATGAAATTTTCCTGATTCGTGATTGGTCGGGAAACTGAAATAAATTTCTTGAATAGAATATTATTCCATTCTGAAAATAAATTGCAATTGCCAAGCAAGAAATTTTCATTTCGATACACGCCGAAATTCCTCAAAATTTTATTTTTAGAATTTGTTTCAGGCAAGAAATTGCTTCGTGTGTGGCTGGCTTTATACCCGATTCTGTAAAATAAACGTTTTTGTTATTCAGGCGCTGCCTTTTCTCATTTCCGAGAGAGCGAGATCAATTTTGCACCCACTTTCAAGTACGACGTGGGAACGGATGCCTTCGACACTTCGGAGAAGCAGAGAACGCCGGCCTACACCGTAAGCGAGAAAACACGATTAAGGAGCATGTAATTGCGAACATGAATAACATCTCTAATTCCTACCTTTCAGGATCGCATTCTGTGTCGTGCCAAGAAAAAGGTGTCCGTATCCTGCCTGCACTACCATTCCGTGCCCACCGTCCAGTTGTCCGACCACAAACCGGTGTTCGCCCTGTTCCAGTGTCAGCTGCGACCTGGCCGAGACAATATTCCGCTCGCCGCCGGACTCTTCAATAGAAGCGTTTATCTGAAAGCCTTGTCGAGACGAGCGACCAATCTAGATCCGAATTTTGTCAGTCAAAGAAGCAGTAAATTCTGCTCCGTAATGTAACTGCGGAAGAGTTGTACATAAGAATGTGTATTTAATGAATAAATTATTTTTGCTTATCTTTTTAAATCGAGTTCCGAAAGATTGCATACGAAACGGCGTCGTTATGAATAAATTTATTTCTCGATTTCGTTTTTGCAATTTCTTGTCTGCAGTACAGTGGCCTGTGGGGGCGGGAACATAGCAGGATTTTGAATTTAGCATCGACGTAGCTTTTCACGGGTGGAAAATGCGACAAAAAAAAATTGACGAAAACGCTGTTCGATTTAGCACCGTTTAAACCACAGGGGTATTAATTCGTGATTTTGCAAATCTGGAAACGTGGCGAACCAACGTTGCCCCACCTATCCGATCGTAAAACATAATTTAAACTTTAAAAATAGGTCTTTCAACGTGTAAAAATGGGACTGGAATATATATATATATATATCTTTAGCAACAATTAATGAATGCAATAGCTCTCTCTCTCTCGTCTCTCGGTTAGTTGACTACTAATCTGGACGCGTGACTTCACTTCCATATCTGACCGAGCTGAAAAACAACGGAAACGTCTGTGAAAAGACTGAAACACGTCTCGCGACGCGGCCACTCGGCAAAAAACCGATAATTTTGATTACGACTAGCGAGCACGTCCGATTCTTTGCGAAAGTAATTAAAAAGAATAAGTTACAAGCACATTGAACAACGTTAGTCGGGAAGGCAGAGGGGGATTTGGATTTCACAGCAAGGGCTAGATCTACAACGGAAAGACAAAATAAAAAAAAAATGAATCGGAGGATCAACGTGCTACTTTCAACCGGAACGACTGTCGTGAAGTGGAATATCGTGCTTTGTGGCGGCAAACGTGCAATTTTGGTTAAGAAAAAAGAATCGAGGATATCAAAAGTTTAGAATTTATACCTGTCCGCTGACGCCTCCGCCCCTCGACTCCTCCTTCTCCAGGATTTTGTTAAGCTGTTCGTCGGAAAACTGAACAACGGTTGCGATGACTTTTGCTAGAGTCTGGAATGGAACAAGTGTTTAACTTGTTGAAACGGAGCAGAAAGGGTTCTGTTCTAATATACCCCCGCCACCCTATTAGCCGTTTTTGTAAACCTCCAATGAATGGAATGTTTTATTAACTACATGTACTAATAAATAGGCCTACATATAACATACATTAAATACTTCAGTGGCATTGAAGTATTTGAATTACATTAGAAAAAAATAATATCATATATGCCACAAATACAGTAATTACTAAAATCAATTATTTGTTATATTGTGTGATACCATAATTTAATTCAAATTTAATTCCAGTGCCACTAATACAGTAATTAGAGACTTATATATTTACATTAATGTAATGAATTATTTGTAATATTTTGCCTTGTATATATAAGTATTTGAATGAAATTATAGTATCCAAATATAACAAATAATTTTTATAAAATTGCTGTATCACACTATACTAAATAATTAACTACAGTAATTATTGAAATATATATGAGATTATTTTTACAATGTAATTCAAATACTTCAATGCCACTGAAGTAATAATTTGATGTTATTTTCGAGATTAATAATTTATGTATGTGCATATTACAATACATATTACAAAGGTTCTATGAATATTGTAAAAAAAATTGGGTGGCAGGGGTACATTAGAACAGTACCACAGAAAGTTGGGAGGGAAAAAAGCGAAATAAACCTACCAAAGTTTCTCGTCCCATCATGTATTCGAATAAAATATTCTTTAAGTACTAAAAAGAAAAGCTTCGTTTAGTCCTCAAAGTCACGTAAACAGAACACGTAAACAATTGCAGACAAACCTCTATTTCTAGTGATTGTAAGGCAGGTCGATCCCCAAAAATTCCAATCCCCGCGGATTTTCCTGAAGGCACAGGGCAGTTGGACGCTTGCAGAATCTGGTGCAGTTCGTTCACTTCGGCTCTGTTAAAAAGACTTGGATTAAAGAGTTCTCTCCGCACATTAAATTTCAGTTAAGATTGCACGGAAACTAACTTGTGTCTGTCTTTCAGCATTTCCATTTGGGTCTGCATTGTCATTATTTGTCTCCTCAGCAGTTCGCCGCTTTGTCCACCGCTTTCGATGGCAGACGAGGCTAATTGGGTCTGCTGTTGGAGTTCCTACAAAAATCGTGATCGTTTTAAAATGTAGTTAGCGCTTTGTTAAGTTCGAAAAAAGGAAACGTGCTTGTCGAGCTATTTCGCAAGATCGGTAATGGAAGAATGTTTTCTGGTTTGATTTCAAAATAAAATCCGCAAAGCTTTTTTTGGAAAATGATAACGAAAATTAATAATTGACGACGTTTAAACAAGCATCGAAGCGGCGAGTTCTCGGATTAAAAGGGTTGCATACCAGAACAAGCCTTTTTTCTATAATATTTTTTTAAATTTAATTTTGGAAACTGTTACGAACAAATGGAATGTACGAGGACCTATCATAAATATTCTATTATTTGTTTAATTTTTTTATTTTTGTACAATGTATATGTATATTCCATTTCATAGAAATATGTAAGTTTATAATTGTAGAGCATCTTGTAAACTTTACAGACGTATTTCCATGAATTGGAATATACATAGACCTATACATAAACAAAAAAATTATGCTAGGTCCTCGTACATTCCATTTGTTCCTAACAATTTTCAAAATTAAATTAAAAAATAATTTATAAAAAAAGGCTTATTCTGGTATGCAACCCTCTTAATCGAAAAATTAATCTGAACTTGACGTTTGACGTCAGCGTTTTGAAAAAACAGGGAAGGGATAAAAAGGTAAATAAAAATAATGAAATACCTCCTGTTCAACCTCAATTTTGGCTACAGAATTGTAATCAATGCCGGGTGCAAACTAAAACGAATTGAAATAAAAAAATGCAACTTAAAAGCTTAGGCATGGCAAACAAAGACGGGGGAAAAAGGCTTCGACTACAAAAAAAACAGTGTTTTCCGTTATTCTGAAAAATTAAATCAGATTTGCTACTTGTCGCGTGCCAGAGAAGTCCGAAACACGACAACTGAACTTCTATAACTTTTTGGAGGTTGTTTGAAACTCGTAATTTCCAAATCACGGTTTAGCGATTCGTAATTTAAAAAAAAACATAAGCGAGGCAACAGGCATCTGCAGCACAAACACACGGGTGGATATAGAAAAAAGCACGAAGATGAAGCCCCGAATCGCACTGCCTAAAATAGTTTCCAGTTTACTACCTTCCGTTCCAGTTGCCACTCTTGCGTCAGCCCGTTGACGTCTTCCTCGTGCATCGCCGCTTGCTGCTTGAGTTCCTTCCTTAGCATTGCCTTCCATTTCTTCTCCAGTTCTTGCATCTGGCGTTGGTGTTCCGTTTTCATCACGTCTAGTTTTTCCTCGTAAGTCTGGCTGCACTTCTCGAGATCGGCCGATTTCGCCTGAACGGGACGTTACAGTCGAAAGCGTAAGCGTCAAAAGAGGATTTCGGGGATTGTGGACTTCCGTTACGTACCTGAATAATGGCTTCCTTCTCCTCGAGGGCCATTTCGAACGACAGTTCCTTCTCCCCGAACTCGTTCTGAATTTCGTGCAGATGTACGGCGTGCTCCCTTCTCAGCCTGTTGTCCTCGTTCAAGGAAGTTTCTATTTGGAAGGAGGAAAACAAGCCGGTTTGGTTTGTAACAAAGTAACCATTTAAAATCGCAGAAAATGTCAAGCTACGATAGATAAAGTGACGACGGAGTTTCTAATTATGCCGAAACATTATAAAAAAAACCAACTTGCACGTGTGCTCGTCAACCAAATTTCAGCTATGAACGATCAAAAAGCAAAACGTAATGGTGTCTCAAATAAAAAAAAATCTATTCCTAGCCGATGAGAGGGAAAACGTAAAAGTGAAAGCAGCATGCCATCAAACAAACAGAACTTTGCTAGGAAAAAACAAAAAGAACAATGGCCTTATGATGAAACGACACGAAAGCAACAGTGTCATTTCAAAAAATAAAGTTACCTATTGCCTTGGCCAACGATTGCTGCCCGTCTTCCTCTTTTTGGGAAATCATCACCGAAAACTCCTTTACGAGCTGCTTTATTTTGATGGCATGCTCTTCGTCTTTGCATTTCAAAATCCGGTCATACTCACTGGACTCGCTCTCCGCCCGCAGCTGCGCTTCCAGGAGTGATGCCAGCTCCTCTTTTTCCGCCAGTTGTCTTCGTAGTTCGGCCAACTCGCTTTCCCCCGTTTCGAGACTGGCCTCTGCGCGTTCCAGTTGCGATTGCAGCTCGCTTATCCTCTGGCTCAGTTCCCCGTGGTTCTCTTGCGCGTTAATCAAGCTTTCGTCAATCTGAGAGTTCTTTAGAGCCAGCTCGGCAACCAGGGCCTTCTGAGTATAAGAAAACAAAAATGACGTGTTTGATTTTGGATTCCCGCGGTCCTCTGTTCGATTTTTTGTACCTTTTCGTCGGAATAGCCTAATCGCTCGTTTTCCATGGCGGCTTTCAGTTCCAGGAGCGAGTTCTCCAAATGGTCGATCTTGTCTTGGAACTCCAGCTTGACGTTTTCCCGCTCCTTCTCCAGTTTTTCGGAATGCGCTTCGTCGTCCAGCCTCTTCTGCTCTTCAAGGCTGGCTATCTTGGCCTGCAGCTCGTCTTTTGCCTTGTCGGCATCGTACACCAACTGCTTCTGGGGAAAAAAAATGGCAAACGATACAGAAAATTTGGGCCAGTGGCCATATTCTCGAAAGTTTCGAGTGCGTGCAATTTTGCAAACGTCACGAATGAAAGTAGCCGGATGCGTGCTTAACAGGAGCCGTGCAACGGCTATTTTTAATATTCGAATCACGAAGTATTTCTGATAAATCCTTTTCCAGGATATTCTTTCGTAAAGTTTGCAAATTGGCACGAATACAACTCCTTTTAAGATTTCCGAGGGTTGCATATCAGAATAAGCCTTTTTTTTTTCTAAATTATTTTTTAATTTAATTTTGGAAACTGATAGGAACAAATGAAATGTACGAGGACCTAGCATAAATATTCTAATATTTGTTTGAGTTTTTTGTTTATTTATATGTATATTCCATTGCATGGAAATATGTCTGTAAAGTTTACAATTTTAGAGGGTCTGGTAAACTTTACGGGCATATTTCCATGAAATTGAATATACATATATATAATCAAAAAAAAATAAACCAAACAATAGAATATTTATGGTAGGTCCTCGTACATTTCATTTGTTCCTATCAGTTTCCAAAATTAAATTTAGAAAATAAGGCTTATTTTGGTATGCAACCATCTTAAACCACAGCATTTGATGACGATACGGTCAATTTAAAAAAGCGGCAGCCTCCAACAATTTATAAACGCTTAACATGCTCGAACAGCAAAGAAATAAAAAAGTCAAGACGACAGCTAGCGATAAAGCGAGAAAAACAAAGCATTGCGCAAATGAAACCCTGGAATTAAATACCTTGATCTGAGCCAGCTTGTTTTCCGCACGTTTTCTCAAATCGGCAAGCTTGCTTTGATTCTCCTCGTTCACTTGCTGCAAACTTTGCAGCATCAGCGTTTTGTGTTCCTCGCGCTCATCCAGCAGTTTCCGTTCCAAGTCGCTTTTCTCAGCTTGCAGCGTTTCGATCGTTTCGGCCAACTCCAGCACCCGATTCCGCAGCTCCGCAATTTCGGCCTCCTTCGTGGCCGTTGCGGTCTGCAGCTGGCTTATCTGCTCCTTCAATTCGTCTTCGAGGGAATCTTTCTGGACGAGAGCCGCGTTAAGGGTGGCTTGCAACCTCTGACATTCGGAAATCGTGTTTGCAGCCGCCCTTTGCAGCTGTTCGTTGTCGTCCCGAGCATCGGACGCTTCCCGCGTGAGTTTGTCCCGTTCCTGAATTGTGGTGAACAACTCCTCCTGCAGCGTGGAAATTCTTGCTTTCAAGTCGGTGATCTCTTGGACGAAAGACCGGTTTTCGACATCGGCCGAGGCGGCCTCTTCCAGAGAGATCTTCAGCCTCTCGTTCTCCGCTTTTGATAGGTCGAACCGCTCGCCGAGTTCCGAGAACTCTTTCATCGCAGACTCCAATCTGGAATCCTTCTGAACCATCAGGACTTCTGCGTCGCGAACTTTAGCTTCCAAGTCTTCCACCACGAGACGCAACTGTGCACTGGCGCTGGCCTCGCTCTGAATTTTGCCCAGTTGTTCGGCGTGCTCCTGGTTCATGTTCGACAGCTTGCTTTTGCACCTTTGCAACAGTTCGTTCATCTTGTCCTTGTGCGACTTCTCGCAGCTTTCCATCGCCTCGGAATGCCGCTTTTCGGCATCCGAAAGCTCGGCCTCGGCCACCCTCAATTTTTCTTCGATTTCGCACACTTTATCTCTCTGACTAGCGTTCGTTTCTCCCAACTCGCTTATCGTTTTTTCCAGATTCTCCTTTTGCTCGCCGAGAACCGGGATTTGAGCTTCTAGGGACGAGACGAGCTCTCTGAGCTGGTTTATTTCGCGTTCCAGCGAGTTTACTTTTGCGGCGAGCTCATCGCAAAGCTCGGTTTTGACGCGCAGCGTTTCCTGGCATTGTTCCAAACACGATTTCAGCTTTTTCTGATCCTCCTCGCCGCTTCGGCTTGACCCGAGTTCCTCCTCGAGCCTCTTTACCAGCGCAATCGTTTCCGACAACTCGGCTTTTAAGCCTCTGTCGCACTCTTCTAGCGACTGCATGGCGGCAATCCGTTCTGCCAATTCTGAGCTCAAAACTTTATTCTCGTCCTCGAGCCGCTGCAAAAGAGCAACGCTTTCGGACAGTTTGGCCCTCTGATCATCCTGCTCGACCTTCAGTCTTGCGACGAGAGCATCCTTTTCGTCCAAGCTAAGACTCAAATCAGCCTTCACTTCTTCGAGTTGCCGAACGTTTTCTGCCAGCCTCGTGCTAAACTCGTTCCTTTCCTCTTCGAGCAGACGCAGAAGCGACGTTTTTTCCGCACTTTCGCTGATTTTCTCCTTCTCGAGTTGGTGCAAAACGTCGATTTGCTCTGCCAGAGTCTTGCTCAGCTCGTTGTTTTCTCGTTCGAGAGCCGCGCAGTTATGCCTCAGGTCAACCGCAGTCGTATTTGCGTTCTCCCGCTCGAGTTCCAGCCTCTGCAGCTCGATCTGTTTTTCTTCGATTATGCCACCGAGCTCGCCAATGCGCCGCTCATATTCCAATTTCTCGGCGTCAGCCTGCTCCAATTCTGCCAGCAGGGTTTCGGGCGAGTTTTTACCATTGTCTAACTCGAGCAATTGCGACCCAGGAGTTTTGGCATCCTTCGGCTTGCTTTCCGCCTGCGTCTTCAGCATGATTTCGTATTTCTCCACCTGGATTTCCAAATCGGAGATTTTGGAATCCCTGGCGAGCACGTCGGCTTTCAGCGTTTCTGCAATGTCGCGGCTTTCGTCGAGTTGGTCGTTGCGCTCCACCATCTCTTCCTTGTCCTCGAGCACGGTCCGCAATTCCACGATTTCGGCTCCCGACTTGGCGCAGCTTTCGCCGAGGACACTAAGGTCTTCTTTCAGCAGCTGTAAGCAAGCCAGTTCCTGAAGCGCTGCTTCTCTTTCGCCTTCCAGCTGCCTCAGCTGCTCGGTGACAGCCGTTAGTTTTTCCTGGACCGACTTCAGCTCTGTTTCCCCCGCTATCAACTGTGCTTGAAGCTGTTCCATGGCCGTGCTCGAACCGTCGAGCTGCTTTTCCAGAAGTCCGATTTTCTGCCGTGCCTCATCGAGCTCCTCTTGCGTGCCAACGACCTTCCCGGCGCTTTTCTCGCACTCCGCATTCGAATCTGAAAGCTCCTCTTCCAAACGCTCGATTTTCAGTTTGGCTGCATCGAAGTCGTCTTTAAAGGACGCATATTCCACAGCGTAATTTTCGTTCGCTAACTTCAGACTTTCAATAGTGCCAATCAGAGGCTGCAGCTCGCAATCGTGCGCCGCGGACATATTCGAAACCTTCAAGTTGATTTCGGAAAACCATTCCGCGCTTTCGCTGACCTGTTCTCCGACGTCGAGCCTAACTTTAGCGATCCAGTTGCGGAGCTCGTTCAACTGCGCCGTGATTGCGTCTTTGAAAGCGAACAACGGATTAGCTTCCGGCACCGTCTGCATGCGACTAAGGTCCTCTTGTAGCACCATGTTTGCCATAGCCATAGTCGAAATCTCGTTCTCCATTGCCGCTTGTTTGCTGCACTGTTCCTGGATCTGTTCTTGAAACAGGGTTTTCTCTTCCACGAGGTGTTTCAGCTGCATTTCTTTCTCCATAACCTCCCTTTTCAGCGTTGCGATCTGGTTAGTGAAATGGTCTGACATGGTAATTGTCTGCACGTTCCCAAATGGAATTTGAAGAGGAAAAGAAAGAGAGAAGATGGCTACCACCGGAAACATGCAATGTCTAACGGGATTTCAAAGAAGGGATTTCAGCTCACCGATTCGAGGGCGTCTTGTTTGACCAGATTATCGATTTCGTCCTTGACCTTCTCCTGCATTTTCTCTTGCCACTCCGTCTCCAGCGACTGCAGCGCGGCGGATTTCTCGTTCTCCATTTCCGCCAACCGCTTGTCAGCTTCTTGCTGATGAAGCAAGCATGAGACGATTACAAAAAGTCGTAAAAACGTCAGAAAATTAGTGTATGACACGACATTACCGACCTGCATCAATTGAATAGCTGCGGCTTTGCCTCTTGAAAGCTCTTGCAACAGGTTCTGCTTCTCGTCCTCCAACATCTTTTCCGCATCCTCTAGTTGCTTCTTTGCCGATTGCACCTCGTTCTTGCATTTTAATTCGATTTCCGAAATTTCGTTACGCTTCTCCTCGACTGGAAACAGAAATGTTATGTTGTGCATTTGGTGGTGCATACCAAAATAAGCCTTTTTTTTCTAAATTATTTTTTTATTTAATTTTGGAAACTGGTAGGAACAAATGAAATGTAGTAGGATCTAGCATAAATACTCTATTATTTGCTTAATTTTTTTGTTTATGTATATGTATATTCCATTTCATGGAAATATGTCTGTAAAGTTTATAATTATAGAGGGTCTGGAAAACTTTATGGACATATTTCCATGAATATACAAATACATAAACAAAAAAATTAAACAAATAATAGAATATTTATGCTAGGTCCTCGTACATTTTATTTGTTCCTATCAGTTTCCAAAATTAAATAAAAAAATAATTTAGAAAAAAGCGTGAATTCGGGCATGTCTTGAATCTTACCGGTCTTCTGCAATTCCTCTTTCTCGGCATACAGCTGCTGCAATTCGCCCATCAGGTCTTGCAGCTTCTTTTCTTTTCCCTCCATCTCCTCGTGCATCAAGCGCTTGGTCTCGGCCATGCTCAAGGCATCGTCTGCTTCTTTGGTTTTTAAGTTCTCGATGGTCTGACTCGCCTGCATCAGTTCGTTCAACAAGTCTTTATCTTTTTCGGACTTCTCCTCCTGTTTCAAGCCGTTAAATTTTACGCGGTTAATGTCCAATTCAAAAAGGCATGCAAAACGAGATTGAAATAATTAAAAATCTGACAATAAAATGTCCAAACCCACCATGAAGTTCTTTAGCTGAGCGTTTGCTTCGTTAAGCTTTTCGACCAACTGGTCCTTCTCAGCTGCCAGTCGGACGTTGTTTTCCCGGTGCTTAACAATGGTGTCTTTACAGTTTTTCAGCAAGCTCTTTAATTTTACAATCTGAAACGACGTGCCGTTAGCGCTGTGCAAGAGTGCGAATAAACGAGAGCATGGCGGTTATCGGACTTACGGTTTCTTCGTATGTTTTTATTTTAATCTGCGTGTTTTCGTCGGCGGGGTCCTCGTTATCGGCCTTAACGGAATCGGAGGAGATGTCGACGAGGTGGTTTTGGACGTCGTCTTCGTCCTGTTTCTCCGTGACATCTTCCCCGTTTTTGAGCAAGCGAATCTAAACGGATTTATGTGTAGAAATCGTAAACATATTGTAGAAAAACGTAAGAGCAAAATTTAACCAACAAAAAATAAACTTAAGAACGAAGTACGTTAAGAAATAACAAATTCTACTAACCTGAGTTTGAAAAACCCTCAACAACTCGTCCTTTTCTTCCAAAGTTACTCGGAAACTATCTTCCAGATGCGCTTTTGCCTTCTGCTCAAGCTGGGATTGCTCCCGTAGCTCGGATATCCTGCGTAATGCTTTGTCTTGGCTCTCGGTTAAAATCGTCTGTAACAACATTGGTTATAAGTTTTAAGATTAGCTGTTATGAGTAAGCAAACAAACGTTATGGAACGGAACGACGCTCACTTTAATTTTTTCTTTCTCGTTAACCTGTTCCCGGTATGCTTTCACAGCGTCCCCATATCGGGCCTTGTACCTCGCGTATTTCGCTTTTGCCTTCTGGAATGCCTGATAAAGTTGCTCTTTTGAAATTATGTCTAGATTCACTGCGGCGTCCTCCATTTCGCTCGTGCTCTCTAAATCGGACTGGAAAAAAAAGAATTCGTTAAAAACCGCTCAGGAATTTGCGTATTTTGCTTTTTTTTTTTTCGAGAGCCACGGGATGTTGGCTAGGTTCCCAAAACAATAAATAAACGATACCTGGATACTATACGAGGACTGCATAGGACTGTAAACTGGGAAAAATGATGGTTGGCTTCCTGTTGAGCTAACCGAAGACGTTCTGGGTCGCCCGACCGAGCTGGGAATTGCGGAGATGTTTGCCGTCAAATCTACATTTTCGAATTTCTGGAATGGATTAATGCCAAGCAACAGATTGAAAATTAAAGACAAAGTTTAGTATCACAGATTATTCAACACTCCTACAGATTGTTCATGTACTATTATGAAAGAATCATTAAGAGGTAGTTGACATTATTTGACATGCCAGACATCTCTTAAATAATAAGGACATTTATACAGATAATACAGGCAAACGATTTTTGGAGTTTTCAGAAAATTACCACTAGTTTCGTTTATACCTGCATATGTGGAACGGGAGAAGTCGTGGCACTGCTGGCACCGTCTTCATCCGCTATGCTGAACTGCTGGCTTTCGCTTACGTCCATAATAGAAGAACTGTTCTCCTGCAGGTCGATCAGGTTCTGAAAATGTCAAAATCGAACATGACAAACTTGTTTAAAGAAAGCCTAATAGACATCATTGGCTAACTTATTGCAACTTTTGGCTCATGATGTCACGCACTGAAAGGCTTCTAATCGAAGGAATCCAGTTAGGTTAGAAGCAATAAAGGCTTCTACAGGGTCAGTAAGCTAACATGCAGCTGAATTACAGGAATTACCTGGTTATCATTTTGTGTGGGGGCATCTGATTCTGAGGAGCCCTGAGAATCAGATGGCTTCTTGGCAGCACCATTGAAAGGGGAATACTGAAATGGAAACAATTCCCCGACTACAGAAAATGATGGAACAGGTACCCGAATATCCTTCTAACCGACAAATAACTAAATTCGAAATTAGAATAAGTAGGCCAATCAACTTTTTAGCTCACAACAAATTCTTACCTGGCCAATTTGGGTTTGCACTGTCTGCAGTCGGAGCGGTGACTTACTAACCTCCTCCGTAATTTTTTCTTTGAGTCTCTTAAACATTTTCGAATCTAATTTCACTACAAATTTTCACATTAACTGTTTTTCTCAATGTTTTCCATGAATGATTTAAAAAAGTTCTGGAATTATTAAGCACAAGCAACTGCCAGCTGGATGGAACATAGATTTTATAACCTGAAAGGGCGCCGCCTTGTTTCATTGAAAAAATTGACAAGTAAATTAACTATGACGCTTTTGCCTACAGACTTAACGCCGTTATACGTTATCCAATTGTAAGGGGCCATTCATAAATTGCATTCAATTGACTGAATAAGGGACGATCCATAAAATTCGAAAAATAAAATTTGATAAAAAAAAAACACATATTTTTTTTCATTGAAAAAAGTTGATGTGTAAATTAGCTAAGACGTTTTTGCCTACAGACTTAATGCCATTATTGGTTATCTTATTGTAATGAGCCATCCATGCATAAATTGCATGCAAATGAAAGCATAAGGGCCGGCCGGGCGAAAGATCGATCCATAATATCCGAATAATAAAATTTAATAAAAAAAAACACAATTATTTGTAATTCTGGTTTTAAAAACATGAGATGCTGCCACGAATTATATTTCGTCTTTATATAAAATAAAATTCGAATAAATTTACAGAAGATCAGGGCGGAATTTGCCGTACGGGGCCAATTATATAAAGCGGTATGCACCGGCCCGGCCGACACAACAGTGCAACAACAGTTCAAATTTTATCCAGACAATAGAATAATAGAAACCAATAAGACCAGTAAAATTTCTCTATTGTTCTCTATGAAATTATAATTTTGTCTGTCGAAAATAATGACACTATTTTAGAAAGAGTCATGAAGAACTTTATTGCAGTATAAAAATACAACTCCATACATTTCACGAAACACGTTTATATATTTATAACTCGAGTAAATGTAACAAAAAAAAATGCGGATGTATCGCAAAGAGAAATGTACATATGAAATTCTTCGTCATATTAAACAGAGTATCGAATTTGTTTTCTCTTAAAAATCGTTGACGTACAGAAATGGGAATATCTGCGAAGCAAATTGGATCGTTTGACCACTGACGTACGGGAAAGCAGAATAGTTTTTAATATATAAAATCAAAACGGTACTCGAAAATACGAATTTTTTAAGGTCGAGCATACACCGTTGAAAGTGAACGCATTCGCTGCCTCTGAATCTGGACTTGGCAATTAGCATAAAAAATGAATTGTAAGCGTAGCAAAAAAAAAAAAAAAAAGTCGGATGCTATTTACACGAGTTTAACATAATGGCACAAGAATGGCTGTTCGAAAGCCCCCTCACCGGAACCGTGATGGTGAGTGACGACTCACCGTTTCCTCGTAGGATTAAGGCAGTTCTAAGTGTCTTGACTAAATTGCCATCGCGCGAGAATGGTATCACCCATTCGAGCCCGCTTTCGGCGATTCCATCGGTTTGATTTGTCGAGTCCAGTCTCGTTGCGTCTCCTCAGTGGATTTTCGATAACAATCTTTTATGAAAATACTCCCGGCGACGACGATGGCACTCCTCCTTTCAATGAGCACTTTAAAGGCATAGGTATATATATTCTTAATAACGATCGGTTATTAATTAACGACGGCTTCAAGGAGATAACGCGGCTAATGCCGACGGTGGCGCATCTATCCTCATCAACGCAGCCATCTTTTTCTTATCTGAAAAAAATAATAAAATTGATAATGCCGAGCACCGGATTTATGAGCAATTTTTCTGTCATTTTTGGTCCATGCTTACGTAGGTTGTCTAACTCGCTTTCCGTGTCGGAAAACTCGGGCTCCGTCCTATACTGCAGCGTTTTGATTTCGGGCATGGGGTAAAACGTGAAGCTGGTTTCCTGCGTTACAAAACCGTCAGACCTGAACCAAGTTTCATTAAAAAAATGTAACGAAAGTGGAACGGAACCTTGAATAACGGAGGAAAATGTGAGACTAGTCTAACCCAGAATCAGCGCTTCCCCTTCGCATGGTGATTTCGTATGGTCTCAACGGCTTCCTCTGGTTCAGTTCCGGCGAGGACATTGCCGAAGAATTCGACTCCAAACCGTGATCTAGTAAGTCGGGAACTAAAACAGTTAAACGGTTAACAGAACATTGACAGCTTGATGAAAAGCGGATTAAGGATTCGGGAATCGCTGCCCGCTCTTTACCGTTTTGCTCCGTTAGATTAGGTGCCGAAGGCCTGTTTAGCCACGGCTGGATTTCGAATTCCGACACTCGGGTTATCGCCATGTCGTCCAGGCTGCTTAACGGCGATCTGTAACCTGCGAAAAGCACCGAATAGATTAAGAACGGATTCTCGTAAAGTCGTGCGCGTGAGATTTTAAGCCGTCTCACCTATGGAATAATGGCTTTCCGGCCGAGAGCATTGCTGCAACCTTTGCAGCGTTAACTTCCGCGTACCGGGATACGTCCCATCTCTGATTTCCTGAAATGCGGAGTTATACAGTTTAATTAAATCGTACGACTTTAATTAAAAATTAGAATGAAATGTTTTTAACCTGCAGATCCCTTAAAGGGGGATATACATGTGGCGAGAAGCGATGATTTAAGGTACGCGTGTCCCGAGAATAGCAGCCGGGGATTTGGGATGTTGCATATGGACTAATGTCTCTCGAAAGATCTAGAAAAATGTGTTCGGTAATTTTAAAAAATCAGTTTTGGGATTCGCGCGGCACATCGCATATTCTCGAGACTCACCGCTGGTTGGCGTATCGACCATGGCTGGTTTTACGAACGGACGGCTGTTACTGTTTAGCAAATAATTAGAGCTGCTACTGCTAACGTTTTTCACGGTTTCGGTGGACAGTCTCGGAAGGGAATCGGAGTGCGGAGGAGGGATGTCTAAAGCGGAAAAAATCAACCTACTTGAATTGATGTTAACATTTAAACGGAACAAAACTGCCCCGTCTGTAAAAACATATCCGGAAAAGGCATCTTACTGTAAGCTTCGAGGTTGGAACGGATTATTTTTCTCCGGCAGCAGATGCAAATGGTGGCGATGAGAATCAAAGTGACGACCAGGCAGCCCACGGAAATGATCATCGTCGTAGGACTAAAGTAGAAAGGCACCCCCTCTTCCATTTCGATGCCATCGGCCAATTCGGGCAAAGCACCTGAAGTTAGATCGCAAGCGTACGTGGTCAGAAAAAATGGGAGGAACGGGTTAAAAATACGATGATTGTCAATTTACCGCCGGAGGAAGTCAGGGTGGCGAAATTATAATCGGCCACGGTCGATCCGGCATTATTGTGCGCAGTCACCATCAGCTGGTACCAGGTTCCGGGAGCGAGATCGGGAATTATGAATTCCTTTTGCTGAAGCAAAACGTTGTTGGACACGAGGTGCCAGTTGGTATCTGTGCGCATTCGGTAATGGACAACGAAATATAGGATAGTGCAACCGGAGATCCAGGCATCGAGGTGCAGCGTTACGAAATTGGAGCTTTCTCGTATGAAAGCGTGTTTCCTAGGCATCGTTGGAGCTGTGATTGATAAAATTGCATTAGTTAGCATTGCGAGCGAATAATACGGAGCCCTAAAAATAATTCTTTCACTAACCGGCTCCTTCAGTCCTGGTGGTGATCACCTCGCTGGGGCTTCCCTCACCGATCCGATTAACTCCGACGATGTACAGGTGGTATCGGGTGCCGCAATCCAAATTGCTCAAGGAATACGACTTTTGAAAGGCTTCGATCACGATGCGTTCCCATTCTCCGAAATCTCGTTTGTAGTGCAAAAGGTAAGCTAAAAATCCCCGAAAATAAGAGAGTTCAAAGATATGCTCTAAAAATCATAACCGGGTAACAGATATCAGAGAACTCACCTGTGACGGGTATGTCGTCATCTCGGTCGTGCCTCCACCGCACCTCCAAACTATGGAACGTTGCTGCCGATACGTCCAGCACCGGTGGAGGTGGTGGAACTTGAATAAAAACCGTTAAATACTTGAATTGATACCTTTGACATTTCAATTAAGAGAGTTGCATACCAGAATAAGCCTTTTTTTTTCTGAATTATTTTTTTATTTAATTTTGGAAACTGATAGGAACAAATGGAATGTACGAGGGTCTAGCATAAATATTCTATTATTTGTTTAAATTTTTTGTTTATGTATATGTATATTTATATTTCATGGAAATATGTCCGTAAAGTTTACCAGACCCTCAACAATTACAAACTTTACAGACATATTTCCGTGAAATGGAATATACATATTCATAAACAAAAAATTTAAACAAATAATAGAATATTTAATTATGCTAGGTCCTCGTACATTCCATTTGTTCCTAACAGTTTCCAAAATTAAATTAAAAAATAATTTAGAAAAAAAGGCTTATTTTGGTAACCCTCTTAAGTTTAAAAGATTCCAAGTCAATGAGAAACATACCTTGGACCTTCACCAGGTAAGAAATTTCGTCGTTTCCGTACATGTTCTGCGCCTTACAAGAATACGTTCCGGCGTCTGTTACCTCGGTCGATTGGATGACCAGGTCCCCATCGTTTCGCACGAACACGGTTGATGAGGAGCTAATAACTTGTCCTCTTGGAAGGAAATGAAAACAATTAGAAACGAAAAATTACCGACAACAGCATTGCGATTGCGGTGTTTTTATACGCCTACCTGAATTTCCATTCTCTCTCGGGCGCTGGGACTCCGACAGCTTTGCAATGAAGAGTTAGCGGCGTCTTCCAAGACACGTTTAGCTGTCCGGCAAACGACATTATTTTAGCCGGAACTGAAATGGAAAATGCACAGATGGATTTTCATCTCGTTTTTCTGATAAATATTCTGTTAGGCATCGCCGCAAGACACAAACCACAGTGCTTATGTATTCCTTATTTTATTAGGACACTGACAAACTTACCTATTGGTCCAGATGGAGAGTAGACCACCACCCTGGTGCTCTGACCCTCGCCAATGGAAGTGGATGCCGTGACCCAAAACTCGTAGCGCCGGCCCTTTTTCAAACCGCTGGTTTCGTAATGCAGGCGTTCGGCAGGGACGGTATATTTTTCTATATCCTGTGATAAAATCATTAATCATTTACAAAATTTGAAAACTAGCATTTGGTGTGATGTTGAATTGTTAAAAAAATATTTCTATATTTTCGTTTTTTAAGAGGGTTGCAAACCAGAAAAAGCCTTTTTTCTAAATTATTTTTGTATTTAATTTTGGAAACTGTTAGGAACAAATGGAATGTACGAGGACTTAGCATAAATATTCTATTATTTGTTTAAATTTTTGTTTATGTTTCCATTGCGTGGAAGTATGTCTGTAAAGTTTATAATTGTAGAGGGTCTGGTAAACTTTACAGACATATACAAAAACAAAAAAAAATAAACAAATAATAGAATATCTATGCTAGGTCATGGTACATTCCATTTGTTCCTATCAGTTTGCAAAATTAAATGAAAAAATAATTTAGAAAAAAAGGCTTATTCTGGTATGCAATCCTCAAAGAAGTGGAAAATTATAAAAAAAAACTAATGGCACTACGCACAAATATCTGAGCATTTTCTAAAAAAAAAAAAGATCTGCGAATGGAATTTTTCATCCAAATCTAACCTCCTTTTCACGGTCGGTGGTACGCTTATACACTGTATACTTTGAAATGTTGCCGTTGGGTCGTACAGGCCTCCTCCAGGTGACCATAGCAGCATCGTTGGAAATTGCAGCCACTTTCACTTCGGCCGGGGCTTCCGGGACTACAAAAACACCGGAATAGAGTAAACTGAGGACACATTTTTAAAGAAAGTTTCGAAAAAATAGACACATGCTTACCATCCTCATTTGTGATGCAATAAACGGGTGAGGCCTTCACACCATCGCCCACCCTCGTGAACCCTAGAATCTGAACGCTGTAATTGGTGTATCTCCCCAGGCCCGAGAGGACAGTCTTGGAGCCAGTAGTTAGTTTGATTTCGGGGCCCCTGTCTGAAAACGACATTACGCACAAAACTTTTGACATTTTTTTCAAAACATAACACGATAGGATGTTCAAAATATTTTGGTAAAACCCGGCACAAAATCGAGGCAAAAATACCCACCATACCATTCATCCACAGGACTGTAGACAACCTTGTATCCCTGAAGAATCCCATTCATCGATCCAGGAGGGATGACGTTCCAGGATACGTGTAGGCTTTGTGACGACAACGCGGAACATTTCACTTCCTCGGGGGCCATGCTGGGAACTACGAAATACATATTTTCTAGTTTTGTCCCACACAATGCAACAATTGAAAAATCGACCGATAAACCATCGTTACCATCTTCCGAAGTCAAAACCAGAAGCTCATCCGAACGAGGGCTTGTCCCCACATGATTAAACGCTTGGACGATAATGCTGTAGCGTGTGAACTTCTTCAGGTGTGTCAAGTTGACGCTGATGGGTTCCAAGGAATTTCCCGACGTTTCCACGGTTTTGAATGTGAATGCGCCGGAAGCTTCGTACAACCTGTAGCCGACGTAGAAGCCTCGGATCTGACCGTTCCATAGATCCGGCTTAGGTGGCTGCGGAGTAAAAAAAATTCAGGCCTACATTTCAAGCCCCTCACTTAAAATCAAATCTTTAAATATTTATTTTTCCATTACGAAGAAAGTGTTTTCTTATCGATTTCAAACAAAGGACATTTCCCAAGTCGAGTATTTCACAAAAGACGGTGATGTATGAATTTTTTTAAAAAAAAAACCTTGTGACATGCACGTTTCAATGGCTTATCGTAAAAATTGGATATAAAGAATTATTCGAAAATACTTTGTAAAGAAAAAAAAAATTCATATGCGATATGTTAGTTTCCCGATAAGTTGAACGCGTATGTTAGTTTCCCGATAAGTTGAACGCGTATGTTAGTTTCCCGATACGTTTTGGAATACATTTAAAATTAAATTACGGAAGTTTTCCAGTTGCTACGAAAAGTTTGAAAATGCGTCTTTGACTGATGGTAAAATGCCATCGTAATTGCATTTTTAGAATATTTTCGTGAATTATAAAGCACGCTAAGTTACGAAACATCTTGCGCAAGCCATTTCATCAAAACGCATCTTCAATAAAAAAATCCTAAAAAACCATGCTATTAAAGATATTTAATTGAACATTTTATGTTTTCCGTAGCTCGAGATGACATTTTTCAAAATACGAGGAAATGGCACGTACCTTCCAAGTGACTCTAATAGCATCGGTTCCAACCGACTCTGCCTTAATGTCGACAGGGGGACCGGCAGGTGCTAGCAAAAAAAAAAAAAACCACAGACGAAAGTATTAATATCATCTCGATTATTTCCCAACTGCAGCATATGACACTGGATGCAATTAATTCCTCGGGAGCACATTTACCCTCTTCCAAAGTGGTTACGACAATGACATCGCTGGGATCGCTGGTTCCCAATCCGTTAATTGCCAAAATTCGTATGTGGTAGTTGGCAGCTGGTTGCAAGTAAGAAATGGTGCTTGTTGTCTCGCCCCCAGGAACGGTGAAGTTGATGGATTTTTCCTGCCAACTAACTAATAAAAATAGAAATGAAGTTTTTAATCAAATGGCTGCGGGAACAGCTTGCGCGCTTTCAAACACCTATACCGTAACAGCGATCGCAAAAAATACCCTGCCCATTATAGAAATAAAACTGAATTAATGCTCATCTTTATTATTTGCCTACTTTATGACTGTTGATATTCCAACATTTTTTTTTTATTTGCTAGAGAAATTTTACAACCATTTGTAATCCTATCGATTTTACGAAGGGTGATGCCGTAAAGCTCGCAAAACTGCTCTGGCTTTCGAATGTGGAAATTTCGATATACAGGAAAGCTTCAAAAACGCTGTTCTCCGAAACATTAAGCAGATTTGAGAAAAACGGTACTCAAACCATGTTAAGTATGGGTTCTCAAAACTTGCTATTGGAAAATTGTCGTTTTCTGACAACTTTTAAAGGCGAGAACGCTTGAAGCCAAGTTTATTCCAATATTTTAGACCGTGTGGACTTCCTTATGTTTCAAATTAACTTACCAGAAGCATGTTTATATTGCACCACAAATTTAACAATGGGGTTGTTGCCATCAAATGGTGGCGACCAGGACAGGGTAACAGACCGACTTGTCTTGTCCGATACCTTCAAAGGTCCAGGAGCTTCTGGAATCTCTGAATATAAAATAAAGTTCAGATTTCCCGCAGTTTTAACAATTACAGTGGACATTTCGAGCAGTTCCTTACCATTTATCGTGAGATGTATGTACATTTCGTCCCTGCCGTATTTATTGATGGCAAGACATGTATAGGTCCCGGTGTCCTTGCGGTCAGCTCTGGCAATGCTTATTTCAGAAGCTAGCCCAACAGGCAATGGTGTTTCCTGATACGAAAACCTGAAATATTGTAAAAAAAATCAAAATTACCAAAAATCTAGTCGTGTGTTGAGTTTGAGTTCACACCAATTACCGCATCTTAAGCACCGCATTGCAAATCGACTAATCGTAATACATTCACGTCATATTTTCAAATTTGTCATGTGGCAAGATGTCTTGATTGTCATGACGACCAAAATGTAGTTAAATATTAGAAAAAAAATCTGGGTAAACGAGGACAAATCTGTCTGCCTCCAAAACTTTGTTATCACCGGTTTCGGCTTGAAGATGAGCGTAAAAGAAACTTGTCCATTATATCTCGATTATGCAAATAAATCTGCTGAAATTGCCCATGCAGTCTAGACGCGTTAATTTTAATTTAAAATAAATACCGTGCCGATATGGTTTCAAATCGATAGTGGCACACAACCAGTCGTTTTTGCCAAGCAAATCATCATTTCGAGCACGTAACACCGAGTCCCCACACAAATTTCAATAGAGATAGCGGCAGAGCTATTACCGGTATACCTTAGGTGTCGCAAATTTGAAATTCAATGTTTCATGCCTATTCTCTGGGTAAATGCAACGCGATTCCTTCATCCAAAGAAGCATGCATTGTGTTTCGTTCCGAAAATGGGTTTTTAAAAAGCTCCTTGATTTAAAGAAAATGTGGGATGCATTTCTTACCTGGCCAAAGTCTCGAATTTCATGTGTAGACCATTGACTGACCATGAAATTCTAATGGGGAGTTCTCCTTTAGCTTCACATCTCAAGATACACCTTTCACCCCGATGAGCTGTCTGATTGGTCACTTTCATGTCGAAATGAACAGGAACTTTAAAAAAAAAGTAACAAAGTTTGTAGTTTCTTGATCGATGCACCTAGCAACAACTCTTTGAAAACCAGCATCAACATCTATTTCTTGTCTGTTATAAATATATAACAACCTTTTATTTACGTTGACTACTACATGTGGCTTCAACTTTAATCGACAAATGAAGAATATGTTTAATTGAAAACATGGGATCAAAGTAAGATTTGGTTTGAAACCTAAGAAAGCTTCCGATCGATTGAGCAAAGTACGAGAAGCACTTATGTTTTAATTCCGCCCAGCATTCAACATCAATGCAACGTGTCGCGCTAATTTAAAATGATTTCAATTTTCATCATTTTGAGAGCAATCAGGAAATATGCCTCGAGACCATGGCTTGTCTTGACATTGTGTTCTGAACAGCTTTTTTCCACGTTATAACGATTCTTTATTTCCATCGCTGCATCCATTCCTTCTCCACTAAGATTATGCCAAATACATCCGTATATGTAATATTTAGACTTGGCTAACTTGGCAATACATCAATATATGAGATGTCGCATTGAATTCCAAAATATTGGCATCTTCAAATGGGAATCTACTGAAATGATATCCGTCCATGTAAGCTTAAAACAGATTGACTGATATAGCGGGTTAATCATGGAAATCAATCCAGAAAACACGGACATACTATTTATAAAAATACGAGCGTATAATAGTGAAATGCATTGCACAAAATGTGCACATGTTTCGACATGCATCGACATATGTAAGCATAATATGATGCATGGTCATATATGGACATACGTGGTCTTACATCCGGCATTTGTTCATGGTTAAGATCATTTTTAGTTCATTAAAATGAATCCTAAATAAAAAATGATCTCATCAGCCCCTTGATGGTAGGCAATCACTGCTAGCAAATACGCAACCAGTGATTGCCCACCATCGAGGGGCAAAATGTCAACCTGTGTCAAAATTAGGATGATTTTTTTAAGGTTAGAAATTATAGTAATTACAGAAAACAGAATAGAATGCTATTAATAGAAAATTATTTCAACATTCCCTTAATGCGGGCAATAGCTGCAAGCAAATATGCAACCAGTGATTGCCCACCATAAAGGGACAAGGCACTTTCGGATATATCCATATATGACATTTTCAATATATAGGCCCCACGATTTCATTTTATAATTAAGATTATTTTTAACTGGTTAGAAAAAGCCATAAATAGAAAATGATTTCATCAGCCCCTTAATGAAGGGCAATCACTGCAAGCAAATATGCAACCAGTGATTCCTCACCAGTAAAGGCAAAGCATATGTAATGCTCGTGTATGCTAATGTGTCCACTTTCTGTGCATCAAAAAATTGCGTTTACCATGTATATGCCTCGAGATGCTATTTTCTAATACCTCTGGTTTTTCAATACCAAAAATTAAAATTGATAAGGTAAACGTACATTCACATTTGCAGTGTTAGATATGAGATTTGTTATCTAGCCTCAACAACTGACTTTCTGTGGTGACAATGCCGATGACTGTAAAAAAAAAACCATGGTGTCGTCGTGAAAGGACATTCCGCAGAATCCGGAATGCACGCTTTGGGAATACAAGATACGGCAGGGCTTATTTAATGTCTATATATCGGAAGCTGGAATTAGCGAGCAAATGAGGAAATAAGTTAATCTTTAGCCGTTTTTTTTTCTGGCACCAATTTTCCCTTCTGCTTGTCAATCGAGAAGCACAAATTGCCGTGGAAGTAATAAATGCAATTCCCAATGTCTATTTAGATTGGGGGTTGTAAAAACGGAAATTACAGTGTTGGCACCCTCGTCAAGCCTTTCTAATAAATCCGTGGCGGGGACCATCTGGCTTGTCAAGTTCAACAAAGGTTTGGCTAGAAAAGGAGAAAAAAAATGCTACGCGCTTTGGATAGTTGGCATGTAATTGCAGTACAAATGCAGTTAGCTGTCATAATCAATAAAAATAATATTTCTAACTTACGTTCGCTTTAATAATTCCACGAAAAACCAATAGAAAAATGGCACACAAGTGCCCCTGGCTAAGACAACCCTTTTTTCCAATTCAACCAAGAAATATGGATAAAGGATCATTCCAAATAAAAACAAGAAGATGCAGGTTGACAATCTTTGCAATGTACTTCAAAGATAACTAACATCTGCTAACATCCAGATAGATGACAACGATCCCATCGATGTCAGCATACAGATATTCAAGTCAATATAGTTTAGTATAATTTGGTATCAATCTGCAGCATTATCACTTAACATCTAGCCACTGTCTCATTTGAAATATCTTTGAACAAGAAGTAGGCCTAATCTTAAAACACAACTTCCGGTTTTTGATTTCAAGAATCAGTATCTGGAATGTTTATTTCCAGAAGCCTGTTTATAATCGTTTCTTAAAATGGTAAATCTAAGCACGTCTAGATTTGTGGTTCTCCTAGCTACTGTGTAGAATGGAGAAAAAAAATGTGAAAAATATGTAGCATTCAAGTAACTCGAAGTAAATCTTCGAAAAACCTGCGAGGAATTTTAAGTGTTTTCTTAACGTCGATAGAAACAGGAAAAAAAAAACCAAGTAAAGCTACATCACTTATGTTGTAATAAAAATGCCATTCTAAGCACTACATAAAAGTAGTTGAATACGATCGCGTAGGTGCTGGTAGGATATATATAGTAATATCTAAGAATTACCTTCAATATCCTGCATTCAAGCCACATTGTTTAATAAAAAAACGCAATTATAAAAAGTGCTAGATTCGAAATGCGACATATTTGCAATGTATTTCTGACAAGTCCTTCAAAATGTTTTCTGCAACACGTGTAAAAGATGGCATTTTATGCATTATTGGTACTGTAGTTTAAATATTTACTAATGCATTCCATGTCATTTTACAATAAACATTTTGTATAGTGACATATACACGACATTCTAGAAATCTCTTGACAAAATAAGAAATTACAAACGTATATTGCTCCATAAACGAATGCTGCATCGGAGTATCCAGTATACACCTTTCTTAAAACATCTACGGTTTGGTAATAACTAAATTTCTAAATATACAATGTTCCAAAGATGGTTTTGAAATAGTAAGAATCATCACATGAATTCATGGTCCCTACTGTCATAGTGCTGTTTCCTGCAACTGTCATGCCACAGGAAACGTGTTTGCACGTACAATACGCGTTGATATCCATTACCTTCTATTTTTCATGGATTAATATAGTTTTTTTCACCACCTGTCATCCAACACCGAGTGATACAATGATTTTCATTAAGCGGCATTACTGTCTTGTGTTTTTTTGGACTCCTTCGTGACCAGAAACATAAAGGAACATGTCGTACACCCCACCATCAGCAGCGCCTACATTTATCATTACAGTTAAGCTGAATGGAGAAACAGCATACATGGCGTGACTTTTTTTCTCTAGCTCCTTTCGTCTCACTTATTTCAATGTTTTCAAAAACTCGATACTTTGATTCCGTTTGCAAAAGCCAAACAACATGGCCGTGCAATGCAATCACGCTAATGCACATGGGAAAGTGGTAAGAGTGATGAAAACTTTCCGAACCTACTTCTCATAAAGGAAATCACATTAAATGCGTCTGGGCATAAAAAAGCAACGTTTTCCTACCTAACAAATAACTGATATAAATCAACGTAATGAGCACGGCTTTCATAAATCAAACCAATGGCTGCACATGAGAATTAAATTGCTGGACATTATACTTGTTACAGGATGCTTGCAAAGTTTTAAAGTGGCATTTAACACGCGGCCGTATTTGTAATTTTTAGCCCTATCAATGCCAAAAACGACTTATTGTTATTAGTTTTATATAGCTTGCCAACTCTGGATATATAATTAAAACTTGAGAATAAATCTCGTCAGTACAAAATAATATAACATGCTGCCTAAAATGACTACAAGTAGGTCTACTTGCAAGGAATGTGTTATCCTCAAAAGCAACACAGAATGTGTTTATACAGAAACTGTTCTCCTTAAGAAAAGTAAGTAAACATTTTTCTTAACCAATTTTCATGTTAGATGATGTTAAAAAGCGACCCTATAGTCAAAATGAAAGTAGACTTGGTAAAGTATACTAAGTGCACTTTTTTTTTCGTCTACTTCTAACTATATTTTACTTCTAATTACTTTATGTTATAACTTGATTTTTAGTTATACTAAGTGCGCTTTTTTAACAACTTAGTATATGCTAGCTACTAAGTTACTAGTATTCAGAAAAGTATACAAAGTACACTTACGATTTTGACAAGGGGATACATTCTCTCATGCATTTTAAAAACGAATTTCCATAATAAAAATTTCAAAGCTGCATGCTGAAATTCTCTACAGATCTATCCTATATCCTATATCAAGCAGTATAGTAGTGATTTTGAAACACTTGTTCAAACTCTATTGGAAAATATGCTAAAACATGCACTAGGGTCTTATTCCAACTGGGCTTTTGTAAGGACTTTTCAAGTCAAAAGTTAAGAGATTCGTGTCCTCACATCCATCAGTATCTAAGCTGTGAAATAATATATAGAGAATTTACACAAAGGGACGAAAATCTTTTAAGGCGATCACATTTTCGGCCAAGAATCAATGGCAAATAGTCATCGAATCCTCATTCCCTCCGTAAAATAAATCACTGTTTTTCATATTGGGCATTTGCCTATGCTAACAGAGAGGTCTATTGACTCGATGCCGAAGGAGTCAATGCAAGAACGAGATTTCCGGAATTTTTTTTTCACCCTCTTCCCAGATGGCAAATACAGCAGTCTTATTTCATTATTTAACGTTTCGGATCTCTTAGTGGCAAATCGATAATCCTACAGGCGCTTTTGATAGCGTTCGCTGTTGAATTTTATTTGATTTAACGCGTCTAAATCGTTGGGGCAAAGAGAGAAGCGTGGCCATTTATTGACACGACTGTTTCGGCAAATATTGTTGATTGAATCTTAAGAAGGCCTTTTTTTATTGCATCTTCAGAGAGGACTGGCATATCGTTTCTTTCAAGACGTTGGTACAAGTCCAACTGTTTATTGGATATAGCCTTGCAACAACGTATGTGGATAAAATGTATATAATGGATAATTAATATTATGCTACTGATCTCATCAGTAGCCCGGAAGGCTCTGTTCAAAACTAGCTCATTTCAACCTTTATTAGGTTATTCCAACTATACACCGTATTGTTTTATACCTGTCGATTAGTTTTAACTTTTAAGCATATTAAGGCTTACTTTGAATATGAAAGCATGTTGATAAAAATTCTGGTAGTCGGTGATTCTATTTTGTCTTAGACGAAATAAAAAAATGGATAAATTGTTTAAATCTTCTTGCATGTGCACATGCGTGAGTGACGTCAAATATCTATCCACAAGCGTAGGGCAATGTGCTTGTGTTTCGTCGTGGCTGAAATTTAGAAGCTGAATGTCCTCAATCAAATAGTAACGGCGCTTCAATTACATCACGTGTTCAGTGGTCATATCGTAACGGTAATTCATTTAAAAGCCAATATCAGGTGGCATTCATGAAACGTACATCAGTATTTGGCACACATGAATCCCACCGATTTTGCATTCGTCTAACCCAAAATAGAAAACGTGACCGAGTTTACTATATTCAATATCTCTCAATTTTTAATATTAACGACGTCTACTAGTCGTTCAATTATTAAATTCATTTTAGAATATTCCTCTAGCTCTTCAAACTCCTTGACTATTTTGGAGTCATGTTCATTTTTCAATTAACGGGAATTAATTGATAATTTCTAAGAATTTAAAGTATAGATCCGCACATTGAGACCAGTTAAATCCGTGCATATGACATGGGAATATCCTTTCGAATACAGAACTTTTCCACGTACCCAGAAATGTACGTATGAAATTTCATCCATGCACTTCTGTTTCAAAAACGTGAAAATTTCAGAGCAAACAGTTTTGCAAATCCTCTTTCCCCTCGAAAAATGTGCGATTCATCATCATCACCGCTGAATGTCGACTACGAAATTTGAAGCCATACATCTAAAACGTGATTTAAATTCAAATAAACCTGGAGAGGCTTAAGAATTCTCAGCCATTTGAAAAAAAAAACTGCATGTATGCCGATGTTAACAGCACTCGGAATTCATTTAAAATATTATTACTTGTGGAGGAAAACAAGAAATCCAAACAAACACTCAATCACTTTTCAGTCGGCATTGACACAAGTACTAATTGAATCAAAAGACACATGTGTCAGAAAAAATGTGTCAACCTATCAGTTTCCATTTCAACTTTCCAAAACTTACAAAAACAGTTTTAAACTAAAACTACACGTTCACAATGTTCTTTTAAAAAAACTAGCCAAAAAAGAGGTATATATGCAAGGTGTCCTACCTTGAACGTGGACCTTTATAACCAGGCCAAGTGGAGCACCGATTCCATTGGATGCTCTACACAGATACTGCCCTGCATCCGACATCCGGGACTTGGACAAGACTAACGATCCATTGCTGTATTGTTTCACATTTGGGTCGTCCAGGGATGGAATTTTATATTCTCCTGGCTTGTTATCTGAAAAAGGAAGAAAAAAGCGAAAACTCGTTTTGTAATTTTTTTTGGGGAAGAAACAAGGGATTTCTTATTCTATTATCCCATTTGTTTGCTCAGTTACTGCAACCACGTGCAAAGTTTTTCCTTAGAGATTCCTCCAGGAGAAGGAGAAAAAAAAGCATGCAATTTTAACGTAATCAAAATAGAACATTTGGTGGAGATAACAAAACTGCATCGCAATTCTCAGCATGTTCCAGTTATTTATATCTGAGGCTTCATTTAATCTCGCATCTGCATAAAATTCAAATTTGAAACTTGAACGAAAAAAAAAATCATAAAAGTTAAAATAGGCAAGGTGGAAGTTAAAGGAGTAATAAATGAGTCGAAAATATATATGAGAACATCTTTTATGAAATAGCACCAACCTATATTTCATGCATGAAAAAATATTGATTTTCTCCTTAGTGTATGCCAGCCATTTTTCTCCATATATTCGCGGTAGCTAACTTTTATGTCATCTAGACTCGTGCAATAAATCCTTGTCACATTTCAGAAAAAAAATAACTATTGCACCTTTAACCGAGATGTAAAGTTTAAATAAAACTGCTCCGCAACAACCTATCTTCATATGAAATACCCCCTGAAGCTTTCAAAATTAAAAATTATTTAGTTTACCCATGGTGCTTTTGTAGAACCAGAAGGATTTAAAAATAACAGATGAAAGCTGAATCATCTATTATGTTTAGTAAGCAACATTTTTTAATATCTGAAACTTGATAACATGATATTGTGTTTCTTATGAATGGTTTATGCCGCATGTACTTGTTACATTTTTCTGGTTCTTATAATTGATTTTACTCAAGTTTTAGTTATATTTTGCAAACCAATTTTTCTAATCAGTTAAGTTACTTTATCTAATGCTTTAAATTAAGAAACATAATTTTTATTTAAATGCACATGTATGTCAATAACAACTTTAAAAAATACAAGTATGAATATATTTCCATGTAGATAAGTGCAAACATTTCTAAAAATAATCAGATTACGAATCCCATAGAGCACGATGTTTTTTTTGCTAACATGTTTCTATGGCTACATTTTGTAAATGGGTTATCATTTTCATCAACGCTAAGATGAATTCTAAATATTTCTGCCAATCGTATCATATTGAAATACATGTATTAATTTGAATATCAACAAAAAAAAAAAAAAAAACTAGGCCGCATTGCTTATTTGCAATATTTTGAGTTTTTTCATTTATTTCCTGCCAGAATTAGAAAAACTTGAATGATGCCTACGAAGAAGAAAATTTCAATTTCGGTTTGAAAACGATTGGAGATAAGCAAATAAGAAATGCAAACAAACTGCGTCATGTATTCAAATTCTAATAGGAAAACAGGAAATAATAGCCCTCTTTTCTTTTTTTTCCACCACTTTTTCAAGAAATGCATAAAGGAATGTATGTTTGCAAACGACCAAAGCATGCTGAGCATTGATACAACCCACCAAAGTGCATTCAAAAAAGAGATGACTACAAGGAAGATTTCAGGCAGAAAAATGGAAACAACTTTCAAATTGACTACCACCAGGCATTTTATCATGCCATCTCAACAAAATCCAATTTTAAAAAATTACATATTTTTAAATAATATTCTCAGTTGTTCTTTTCAATGCCCAAGGTCGGAAAATAGTGCATTTTTTCTAAGGGTTTATATAGCTCCTCCAAATTAGCCTAATAATACCAAATGCTATATCCAACCCAAATTTCCAAACTTAATGGACACGTCACAATCACAACAAATCCATTGTAATCAAACAGATTGTTCCTTGCTTGATCAGCTTCAAAGTTCCTCCTATGAAATTTTTTATTAGTTGAACCAATCAGCCCTGATCACGTGCTTATTTTTTCATTTCCCCTCCACGCAAATCCATCCTAATTTTATTAGTGGCGAATTAAACGCTCTAAAGATTATAACGAAAAAAACCCTAACACCGCAATCGGGCAATTGAGACAAAACTGGTCGGAAAATCGATGTTTATGCAAAAATTGCCTTTTCGTTAATAGACAAAAAAAGAGAGATAATTTTAATAATTGATGAGAACGAGGGCTCAAAAAGTGCTGCGCAAACGTTCGAAGCAAATAGGCAATGGAAATGATTGCGAGCAATTTAATTAGTCCATGGAAACAGGTTCAACGCTGCAAATTCGTAATATAGCAAAAAAAAAAAAAAAAAAAATACGGGTATTTCACCCATGTGGAAAAAGGCAGTACTAATGCTAGAATTACGCCTGATTCCTTCAGTTTAAAGATGTGAGTGTATACCAGCAGCAGCAGTTTGAAACTTGGCTAAAACTTAGGAGTTTCTCAAATTAGCAGCCATTTCTGACTCGCAGGGATTTGTTCGACAAAAATCTCATTAAATCTGCTAATTTATTTATCGAATAGGGGCACGACTCGATTCCTTGTCTAGATGCCTGCATACTTTTGAAAAAAAACCAACATTTTTTTTAGTATCCCTTTTGCAAAAATGCCTGGGATTTCCACGATCAGAATCCTTGGCTCTGCAACCAAGTCTTGCTGTAGCGCAAATAACTGGCATGAAATTTGCACAAAAGCCTGTAAATTCTAATAAAGTGTAGCGAACACAAAACGAGCATCTTTGGAGCGCAGTAATTAATTTCAATTAGACAGCTAATGTTGTTTACCAGCTCGTCTTAAGTAAGTACACTTATTAAAATTCGTGCTTCGAAGCTCATCCATTCAACGTTGGATGTCAGTTGCAAATCACTTGGGAAAATGCGCGAATTCCCCATTCATCAACGAGAGGAAAATAGCTAAAGATAATTAGAAGATTTTTTAGAAATAATAAAAAAAAAAAATGCATCTATCGGAAGTTGCATGCACCAAAGCTTTTTAGAGTTCTCATTAAAAAATGCCTCACGCACCTCCAATAAGTGCTTTTGTTTCCCCAAACTTAATTGCTTTCTCTGCAATTAGGGTAAATCAAACACGGGGGAGATTCCTACATTTAGAGTGGAATTTAAAATTTCTTGCAAAATTTTAAAACCTTTCTCTGTCGTCAAAAGTTTTGGCCAATGGAACAGGATATTTGTGTCTAAGCAAAAAATACTTATAAGTATTCCATTAAGGCATGTTGTCTTTTCAAGTGCTTTAAATAAGATGCATTCACTCGAAACAGAAACTTCTTCAAGGTATGTATTTATAAAAAAGTCTTTTCCATTATATGCCTACGTCTTACATAAGTTCAATGCATACATGTAGTTTTTATCACTAAATAATGCTTTTTCGGCAAATTATTTTCATGGAATCTGCAACGTATAACCAACTTTTGAATATCAACATTCTAAAAATATACATGTCAACAAACTAATAAAATGGTGCAGCATGTCGTTTCATACCAACCTCTTGTTTTCTGTAAAAAACGCCGTTTTAAATGTACTTGTTTACATGTTTGAAACTTAGCTTAATTTTCCCTAGTTCTGATATGGTGTTTACATATCCAATATTTTCAAAGCAGAAGCACTTTATCAACAAAGAAAACAAATACACGTTTTTTAGATGCCAACTATAGACCATGCTAAAATTTGCTGCCGATGTTATTAGCTGTAGATAGCAATAGCAAACAGCGATGCATGCAATTAACAGCATTTGCTAATTGACATTTCCACCCCCAATTAAATTCTTCCCTTTAATGTAACCTATATGTCCGTAATTTAACGGTAGTGCTAATAGGAGAGGAAATATTCCAGTTTCAAAGCCCTAAGGGCTCTTCCACGTTTCAACCCTTTCCCACCATTAATCTGAGCAATTATTCAATGGTCAAAATAGATTGCACTACATCTGCATTAGACAACATTTAATCAGCTCGGACACTGTCCAGCAACATATAACTTTGATTGCCAAATTAAAACCAAAGTTCGCGCTAATTCAATTTGCTTTCTCATAAAATATACGGATTATAAACCGAAAATGCTGTGCTTGAAAATGCAAGTTTCAAAGCCATGATCATGTGTTTGGAAAACAATGGAAATTCCAAATTCATCCAATAACCTATCCAAATTAGTGAAATGGAATATGAATATATGATTACCTACTGCTTTCATCCACTGAATCGTTGGCAAAGGGAATCCTTCCACCTGGCAGTTGAGGACCACTTTATTTCCGGCCAAAACATCAACGTCTTCCGGTTCAACAACCCAACGTGGTGGTACTAAAACGGAAACGAAAACGTCGACAATTACACGACGACTGCCTCACATAACCGATAAAATTCAATATTTTGTGAGCTAATTAATGCAGCAAGTATTGCAAATTGACATAAAAATAGTGTTTTTCTTAAAAAACTCTAGAAATGTCTGCATGCCCATTCAACAACATGAACATAATGGACGATGAAACATGTTTTGACATGTTTTGCAATGGACACTTCAGACATCTTCCAATCTTTAGCTTTTTTTTGTATAAAGACTAGATCAAAACCAGAAGTCTATCAATACCCTCAATACAAGAGCATTCCTCGCCTCATGAAACGTTTTAAGAATGACTGATGGTGCCTCAAGTAAGCTTCTCACAAATGTGAGCAGACCACATCCCGGAGGATTTAATGCTATTGGGTCATTAGTCGTTAGATATTGAAAAAGACTGGTCACTCACCGTTGACCATGAGCTGCGCTGTGTGATTGGCCGATCCCGCCGGGTTGCTGGCTATGCACGTGTAGTTGCCGTTATGTCTGGAAGTGACACTGTTGATGGTGAGCACCACCGAGAACTCGTCAAAGGTCCGGGTCGTGACCCCTAAATCCGGGGTGATGAGTCGACCATCTTTGATCCAGGTGAATGTCAGAGGCAGATCTCCTCGCGTCACCACGCATGTGATGCGGGCCAACATGCCTTCCAGAACGTAGTCTCCCATGAACGAGAAAGGGATAATGTGCGGGGGAACTGCAAGAAAAAAACAGATGAAAATCGTGAAATCTTATGTTCGAAATCCTGGTAAGCATGTTGCCTCGAGGTCTAACGTCGGGTTTTGCCTCGTTTTAATTGCTGTCGCAACGACATGCTGGCAAGATTTTTAAAAGCGGTTTTCTGAAATCCCACCCGTGCAGAAAGGATCATACAGAAACGTTTACTAATCGATTACTAGCTGTTGCAGAACCCCGATCTAGCCGTTGTGCAAAGAATACACCATAGATATGGCACCATAGAAGATCAAAATATTTTGATCTTGGTGACCCATAGCGTAGCATGCATGCACATTGGATGACACTTGAATTATGATTTAGATTACCTTATCCAAATGCCCGGATCTAATGTTATATTATAGTCTATTGCACCCAAGAACCAGATATAGCCAAAGGGTTCCAAAATGCACCATAGATGGCGTTGGAATTTTGATCTGGGTTACCCATGGCGTAGCATGACTGCACATCTGGGTTACCCATGGCGTAGCATGACTGCATATCTGGGTTACCCATGGCGTAGCATGACTGCACAGCTGGGTTACCCATGGCGTAGCATGACTGCACATCTGGGTTACCCATGGCGTAGCATGACTGCACATCTGGGTTACCCATGGCGTAACATGAATGCATATTGGATGACACTTTGAATTTTGGATTGGGTTACCCATTCCAAAAACCAAGATCTAATGATACATTAAATTGAGCCATGGAACCAGAGCTAGCCAATGTGCACAGAATGCACCATAGATGGCGTAAAGATTTTTTCATCTGGGTTACTCATGGCGAAGCATTGAATGCACATTGGATGACTCTAGAATTTTGAATTAGGCTATACCCCTTCTAAAAAGCTCACGCCTTTGTGCACAAATATGCACAGAATGCACCAGAAATGGCGCTGGGATTTTAATCTGGGTTGTATACTAGTACCCAAATCATAGCATTAATGCACCTTGGATGACATCTGAATGATGAGTTAGGTTACCCATTCCAAAAGCCTAGAAAAACAGCCCGGATCTAATGTCGCATGCCGTTGCATACAATGCACCATAAATGGCGATGTAATTTTTCCAAACAATTGCAATACCAAGAAGACTCATCCAGAATGTTTTTCCATATCCAAAATTCTTGGTCATGAGAACGTCGTTTTAGGAAAAACCGACATATGGAAGAACAAAACGGCATTATAGAAAATTCCACGAACCGCACCATATGTGCCATAGTTGATGTGGGAAAATCCCTTCCACCCCATGCGCGCCACTCTCCAGCAAATTCGCAGGAAACAGCGCCCACTACTCACCCATGATCATTACCTCGAAGTCCCTGGAGGCAGTCTGGCCGTCCCCGTTGCGGACCTTGCAGGTGTATTTGCCAGCATCCAGGGTCCTCTGGACGCTCTTCACTTGCAGGGTTCCATTGGGAAAGACCACCTGGTGGTGACTAATGGGCAGCTCTCGTCCTCCTAGCGGGAAAATGACAATGACAAACCTGCATTATGTGCGCGATTTCATCCTGTTAGCCCAAACGACACTCTTTCCAATTCACTCAAATTCGGTTTTAACAAAATGCGACACGACTGAGACTCCCTAATGGCCGAGCCGGCCATTCGTTAGCGCGGGAGGTGGCACCTAGGGACCCTCATTAGTGGGAAAAAACGCGTTTTTCACAGAAAAAGTGGAGGTCGCCATTTGTAATACAGATTATCCTTCACCGTTTCAAGGGGCAAATGCAGCGCACTTTGTCATTCGGATATCAAGGGGTATATTTTTTCTTGCTTTGTTGAAACACCCTGCAGGAAATGTCCGAATGAAAAAAAAGTTTTTTTTTTTTTTTCAAAATCGTTTTAAATGATATACCATTAAATTTCGACAAGACTTTATCTGCCCTAGACGGATATGGTTTTGACCGATTTTGCAAAGGTTTTTGAACGAGGACTTTCCTTCAAAGTCCCTTGTTTTTCACAAGCTGATAGTTTAAAACAATCAAATCTTAATTTCTTCCACAACAGAATACAATTTTTTAATAGAAAAGCCAGGGCCTATATTTTTGAAATTTATACGAGTAAAGTTTTTAAATTAAGGTCCGTTTTAAAGACGGTTCTAATCAATGCAAGATAGAAATGCTTTATTATAGCCAAAATAAATCTTTCCCCATACGTTACATTTCCGTATAGCAACCCTTGACATTGACACATTTTTGGAAAAGAGCTACAGTGTATAAACAATTTTAAAATTTAAGACAACGATTTTAAAAATCACAATTGTGTCATCAAATCAGCTGTTGGCAACAAGTGTCGACTGCTTTGTTCATGTTGTCATGGCATTTGTTCCTCTTCTCGAAATAAAAAAATCCATTGCATAAAAAAGTTACTGTCACACACGATTTGGCCCATACACTTCACAAAGTACCCCATTAATTTCAGCAGTACTATATGTTTTTTCCTAAACGCTGAATCACAGCACGAACCTACATGTAACAGCAGGTGTGATTGTTTGCTACACTCACTGTCACTCAATCAAACGTGACATCAAACATGACATTGACTGCTGAAAATTGGCGGTTGAATGATTTACAAGATTTACAAATATCATTTACAGATATCGTGCATAACGGGTTCCCATTCCACGTTTCAATATGCAGTAATTTCAAAACGGACCTTACTTTAAAAACGAAATTCTCACCAGGGTAAAGTGCCCATATATTTTAAAATAGTGATGCTTATTAAATTCCTTTCCACAAGGGATTAACACCACAAACGAGGTTTGCGGGCTAAGAAAATATAGCGCTTGCCATCCGGTAAACACCCGTATAATTTCTGAACACTGAATCACAACTTGAGGTCGTTTTTTCAGACCACGTACATAATTTTCAGTCCAAAATTGGTCGTGGTTGAGTCAACACACTCGGGGAATCCATTTTTCAAATTTAATTGCAGTTCACTTACCCTTTTCCCAAGTTATGCTCGAGATCGGATAACCCGTTGCCGGACAACGTATTGTGAAGTCATGTCCAGCTACAGCCGAAAATTTAGGCAGAGCCCGGATGTACGGACGACCTGAAATTCAGGTGAAAAACAATAATGAAAATTAATTACAAACTGAGCAATTAAGCCCTGGATTAAGCCTATATAGTTGGGGAGCATTTTTTTTACAAACCGTCTTCGCTAATGTTTATTTTGATGAACATTTAACCATTGTGAGGTGATAGCAAATGCTTTTCCCTCCCAAAGTAATTTTAATATGCATTCATATTCCTCGCCTATGAAGCGGCAAGATTTATTCCCATCATTAATCATCTGCAATGAATGTCATCATGCGGGTCACGAAACAGTTCAAACATTAACCACAAATGCTCGTCACAGTTGTTGCACAAAAGCAAGTCATTTGCTTAATTAGCAGGCCTTCGTAAAGGGCGCACAGGATTTACTAGGATAATGTTAGGGCTAGACTTGCAACGAAATAGTAATGTTTAAATGGAATCCTTGAAACATAGGAACATTGGAATACTGTACATACTGAATTGCTGACCTCTTAGGCCACCCAAATTTTAGTATAAATTAGTAGAAAAACTGTAACACATTTAAAAGTTTCAAAACATAATTATCATGTAACCCCTGTAAGTAGGCAAACATATGTGCTAGCAGTGATTGCCTATACCAACAGGGATAAAACTATTCTAAAACATTGTACATGTACTACAGGCATAATTCCTGGAACGTTCCCTGAAAATGTAACAACGGAGTCCATAAACTAAATATACGTGTAATTTCCATTTGAGGTAAATTTGCATTTCAATGTAATGTGAAGGGTGACAAGGGTGACTAGTGCTAGCAGTGGTTGCATGCTTTTCATGTTTAAACGAAAATAATTCGAAATAATTCGAAAATATTCGAAATACATAACGAAAAGTGGGATCTATTGTGTCCTGAAAATTTTAAAAACAGGAGCAGATAAACTCATTGTAATTTAATTTATCGCTAACTTCCACTTTTCAATTAACCCGAATAGTTAGACAAACACTGCAAGCACATCCGTTAGCAGTGTTTGCCTTCCAACATGGGGTAAACCAAATATTCTAAAAAGTGAATTACAGGCGGAATTCCTGGAACGTTCCGTGAAAATATGGCGTACCGGAGTCCGTAAATTAAATCTGTAGTTTAACTTGTCATAAATTTACATTTCAATATAAACCCCTGAAGGTAGACAAACACTGCAAGATTGTAAAGCCCCTAGTGATAGGAGTGGTTGCCTTCCTACCATGGTTACACGAAAATAATAATAATCGAAATATATAACAAGGTTTTGGAAACTATTGTGTCATAAAAATCGAGAAAACAGAAACCCTAAAACTCATTGGGTAATTTAAAGTGTTACAACCTTTCAATTTTAAGGTATGTCCCAGAAGTGTTTGCCTACCAACACGGGGTAAAATATTCTAAAAGTGAGGAAACAGGCAGAATTCCTTGAACGTTCCCTGAAAATATAGCATAATGGAGCGCGTAAACTAGACGTGTAATTCAATTTGCCGTAAATTTACATTTCAATATAACCCCTAAAGGATGCTAGTAGAGATTGCCTTCCTACCATGTTTACACTAAAATGATAATAAAACATTTTATGAAATACATAAAAAGTATCTGTAATCTATTATGTCCTGAAAGTTTAGAAAACAGAAACCGATAAATTATTTGTGTAATTTAATTTTCAGCAAACTTTCATTTTTAAGTAACCCCTTGTAGGTAGGCAAACACTGCAAGCATGTAAGGCATTTCAAATGCTAGTAGTGATTGCCAGCCAACAAGGGTTACAAGAAAAATTAAGGTTTGATTAAAAACACAAAATACGGATATAAATAATACCAAACATCGATACACGTCCTCCATTTAAATATTTAAAGACCACCGAGAGCGAGCAAGCCTGCTCACTAATTTGCTATGATAGCACCTAGAAACGAGTGATCTGTTTTTGCTCCGGTGATTGGTAAACTAATTAAAATATGATGAGAATTGACACGAATTTAATAGCAATAGCAGGCTGTGCTTATCGAAGTAAACGATCGATTTCATCAACGGAATTTCATCCAGGAAACCCAAGTGAATATCAGGTCATTGAGCTCAAAAGTTCCGCTCCAGACAATTCCACAAGTTTCAAGTTCTTTGTAAATTACTGAGGGCAATGAAAACTAGGCATTTTAACGTAAAACAATTGGCCGAACGACTTGTAACGGCGTTGTTAAATGGCAGCTTTTAAATAATTCAGCAGCTGATAATTTAAGAGGAATAAAGGCATAATCAAACTGGAGAAATCGCAAGTTGCGTATCACGCATGCCTGTGTTCAGTCAACATGTAGGGGATTAAATGAAATTAAAATTACTTCGGAACAGGGGTTAGTTGATGCAGTTTATTAAATATTTAGTGGAAAGCTACGAGCGTGTTGGGAAGCAACTAAATGCTCGTACGCAACAGTGATGAGGATTATTGAGCGACACAATGCAGACATTACGTGGTTCACACTTAGGTCAACATGCCAACTTTCGTAGAATACTGTCACACTATTTCCATTTCATACAAAACCTCATGCTGTCTACACACATAAACTCTCATCAAGTCTGAATTAAACCTTGATTTGCACAACCAAATGCTCGCTGCACAATTGAATCAAAACAAAATGTTGTGCATATTATAGTAAACAAAAATCAATAATGAATGCTTGATGATTAAACTATGACAGGAACGGACCAACTAAAGCATATCAACATACAATTTTAGTCCATTGTGCTAAGACTTAGTACACCCAAATTTGTCAGTCAAAAAGGCAATCTCAAGCTCAAGAAATGTTTTGCCTAACTGTGCTTCGTCGATCAACCTGTGTACATACACAAGACGACTATTAATTTATAATAAATAGTTTTAACATGTTAACGTACGTTACACCTCTAAAAATCGTATCCCCAAGGACCAGTCAAGACTTGTTTTCAGTTAGCTGTTGATACACCCATCTTCCAACACTTAATTGGAAAATGCTTTTGAAAACTTGTTTTAATGATCCCATTTTCAGCATTTTGCTTTAAACACAACACAATCGACGAGGGATTTTCCCCACCATATCCAAGGAGTTGCATCCACCTCCAAATAATTAAAAAGGAGGAACACTGCTGTTCTTTTTGCACAGGCCAGACGCCTCATTATATTGCGAGCATATTTAATTGAATAATTTATATCTGCTTTCGTGTTTTCGGTCCCAAATTTAGGAAGTGGATCAGCGTCGAAGAGCAGGGCTATGCCAGCGTGGCTCTAATAGACCAACCACGTTGCTAATGGATAAATTATATCCGCCGGCGAGAGAGGTGTTCTACTATTAAACATAGCATTTTTCCTTAATTAATGTTATAGGAAATTTCATTTCACGCCTAATGCATCAAATCAGAGACAATTAAGCTGCAGATTATGATACTCTCATCACGGTTTTCTTTTTTCGCTAAAAATTTCATATATCGACCCAGCCATAATTGTTGACACCATTGCGTAAATCCATCGTCGGCGCAGCCCTTCAACTCACGTCAGCTTGGTTGCCAAGTAATTTCATTTAAATTACACTATAGATTAGTTTAGAAATAGGTGAAAAATTCGCCAACATTTTCAAATCTCCACTTGTCACATGGGAGGCTTCTGGAAGATCGATTTCACCTGTCTTAAGATGACCTGCAACATCATGTTGTCAGACATTCTTACAAGACTTCGATGTAAGCCGTTGTTGCAAGATATTTTTGCAAGACGTCATTGTAAGACAATGCTGCAAGACGATGTGGTTTAAGACGTTGTTGCAAGACATTGTTGCAAAACATTGATCTCCCATAGAGTCACTACAGCTTTGCATCAGTCACATTGGTAAAATGCTCAGCAAATATAATTACAAAGTACATGTACAAGTAAAAATCGTATATTTCCAAGTACCCCCAAAAGTTGGACAACATCTAAAAAATCACTGACTCACCATAAACGTTAAGCCTTGCAGTATGTTGAGTTTGACCAGCCTTGTTGTTGGCGATGCAAGAATAAAATCCGCCATCCTCCGTTCTGATATTGCTAATGTTCAGATAGGCAACCAATTTTCCAGACGAATCCCCAACCGATTCGATGGCCAGCCTGTTGTTCTTATTTAAGGCCATTCCATCCAACGTCCAATGAACTTCCGGCTGTGGACTTCCGGAAACCAAGCACTGCAACGATGTCCTTGTATTTGGATTTAGGATATCTTCGGAGAACACCGAATGGAGCACAGGGGCAATGTCTGTGAACGAAAAAGATAGCAGTTTTAATCTACAATTAAATTGAGCCTCGACTCAAGTAGGGAGAGGCTAATGATGGGATTACGGTCTACGGCCCTACCCAATCCCTAAACTCCTCATTAACCCAAAAACGGATTAAATCCCCGTACTAAACTGACTAACATAAATCAAATTGAGCACGTGCTATGACACACCCACGCATTGGTTATGATTAACCGGTTAAAATTACCCAGCAAAGATTGCACAATAACGACATTTTTAGATACTGTAGCATACAAAATCATACATGCATGTACCATTAGATATTTCGAGCATTTCAATTGTTTCTAAAAAATGCATTTCAATTTTACAAGACTCTAAAGGGGCACTCAGATTCATAAGATCCAGATTTATTGCCGCAATGCGACAAGTCAGGAAGAAAAAAATCTACTAATTTATCTCGCTATTAATAACCCTGCCATTTCCACAAAAATGTTATTTCAGTCGTCAACATGGATTGAAAAATTAGCATTAATTTCTGAGGTGCTATACGAAATCCGTGTGATTCCTATACTTTTCAAATGTAAATTTATTCAAATTCGGCGAAACCCAAACAGGAGGAAAATTCGCCATTACAGAAACGAGTGAAGCATTTATAAAGAAGAAATCTCGCGTCATTAATTTTGGAAAAAAATATATATATATCGCCTAGCCAGAAATCAACTTTTGGTTGATTTTTACGTTGCGAGAGTCCTAACCAAAATGTCACGCTCGCTGAATAATATATCCCCGTCATTTGTTAACGAAAAAAAAAACTTCGAAAAACAACTGTCACATTCCGAGTAGAGGTTTTCTCCGAAATATTCAATAAAGGTTGTTTTGGCAGTAGAAAAAAAAATCGGTGATAAAGCTTCGGAGGAACGGGAGTGGAAAAAAAATCCAATTTAATGTCGAATACATTGAGGAGGGGATGTCGTATACGTCAATTGGTGATAAACTAGTTGAATGCCTTAAAAATCGACGATGAATTAACACTTCTTTTAGAAATAAGAAGTGGAAAGATAAATGAGAGTAGTAAAACTTTGTAGAAACTATAAAAATCTGGCCTATCGGTTGGGTTTATGGTCCGAAACGGTCATTTGGACACCGTAGTGACCAGAATAGAGTGAGAACTGAAGGAGTAATCATGCGACGAACATTTATGGCTACTGAGAAAGCTGTTTTTTAAATTTTATGGAATAACACTTTAATACCGAGATTTATTAAAACTATGCCGTTTTTACAAGAGGGTCAAATATCAGCAAACTTAGAGATTCAGTCGTCATATTTTGTTCAGTATTTATAAGTAAACCTATGTGAGATTGTCAACCTATTTCAAATTATACTTCTAAAATACAACTTGCTAGATATAATAATGTTCTAAAAAAATTTCAAATCAAATTAAAATGAATTTAATAAGCAGCATAATCACAAATGTGAAATTCCATACGTAATTTTGGCCCACTGATGCAAATTCAGTTAAAAATGTATTTAAATACGCCGCCCTTTAGAAAAATATACCCAGCTTTATAATCTTAAAAAAAACCTACTTCATAATAAATCCAAACAATTTTCTCAAATAGACACTTCACATTTTTAAAAAACGCTAACCGCGAGCCTATCAAAACTTTTAAACATTTCGTATGTGTTTACGGCCCGAGACGGACATTTGCGACACAATAACACGAAGGCCTTACAATATTAAATATGTCAACTTGGAAATTTTATTGCAAAGCTGCGATATTACTGCCATTTCCAGGTCGTTGCAGCCCAGTTTATCACACGTAATAAAGTGTCATAAAAAGCAATAAACGAGCCTGCATGAGACGTTTTTTCAAGTGTTTTTACAGCTTCAATTTATAGCTAAATGTTCTGACTGAAAAGAAAGCTTATTTACATCATTCCAGTCTATTTTATAAGCGTGTCTTTTAATTTTCCGTTTTTTTGTGTTTATAAATAATGTGGAACGAAAAGAAGGCAGGAAGTAATCCAGTTAAAAAAGAGCATGAATGCCTTATGCAATTTAAATTTTTTTTATAAGAAGTTTTTGTCTTTTTTTCTACAGAATGGAGAAGAAGACAAGATGGTCCTTACCTCCTAACTTAAGCTCAGCAGTAGCTTGGGCGGAGTCTGTTTCACTGCTGATGAGACACTGGTACAAGCCCTGATCTTCCCTTTTGACACTTGAAAACTGGAGCATATCTTTCATGTGACGGTATCCTTTGTCCCCCGTCAGGGGACGGCCATCCTTGAGCCATGTCAGGGAGGATATAGGAACTCCAGAAGTGACGCAATGAAATGCAGCAGGCTGTCCCAGATCAACAACTCGGCGCTCTGGTTGAATATACACCGAAAGAGGGGCTAAAAAAACAAACAAAGAGCAAAACATTTTATTTAATATAAGGATGATGCCATCTTAGTGGTTTGGTGATAATTGATAATCGTTGCTCACCAGTGACAATGACGGTTGTCTCAGCCTTCTCGCTGCCTACTGTGTTATTGGCAAAGCACACATACACTGCAGAGTCTGAAACTGCAAGTTGGTGGATCCTCAACCAACTTGACACTGCCAGGAACTTGCCATCGAGTCTCAGACGAGCCAAGGACTCATCCTCTTTCTTAACAAACCATCTATGAAAAAAAAAATCAATAAAAAATCTGGCTTAATTTCAAAAATACGTTAAAACGCAATGCCTATTCTGTGGACATGATTGAACTTCAATAGAACTCTGAGTCTGCTGCTGTAAATCTGAATAACTGATTCTGTAAATTTGTAAAACTATTTTCTATACAAGCATACCATTTTATATCAAAGAATTTAGTAACTGACAAACTGCCAATGACGCAATTTATTTCTATGCCATTCCAAGAATGCGTTTTTATCATTAAATTCCAACTAAGTATACATTGGCCATCACCGGTCGTTGCTGTATCGATTTTTGACGATACCAGTAGGTATAAGAACTGTGCCATCATTGTTTACAAGCCACTGATATCCGTTTCAAATTAAAAACAATCGCTTTACTATCATTGATGGGATCAATTGACAACGCGTTCATCAATTTCCATTGTGAAGAAGTAAAAAAAGCCCCTGCACAATAGTGACGCTATGGCAAATGCATTCAAGTGGAGAAATGGTGCAAAAATTCCTCCAAACTCCCATTTAATCCGACCATAAAACTCGCTTCATCGATGTTCAACAGTCAATTTGACGATGATGTAAATGTCCTGACAACACGCAGCCGCATTTCCAATGCCAGAACTGCTCATCGTAAATCTTCGTTACTTTCAATAGATTCGACATAACAAGCAGTGCCTCGAACGAATAATACTCTGTGAAATGCTCTGTTAAATTTAGTAATTGACCTTCTTGCAAAACCTGATGCAAAACCTCAAACAAGGCTTTTAATTAAAAAAGAATTATCGCACGAGATATTAATGTGCAAATTTTATAATTCTAGAATGAATTAAATTCCATGCCTTGTTTGAGGCCTAGTGTGGCCTGGGGCTTAAGGGGACTGAACTGCATGTTTTGCTATAGGGAAATTTTAAAACATACTTTTAAAAAAACTACTTGTTATAATACAAAAATAAAAATTGA
>JAQGCC010000239.1:0-46495 GCA_034698905.1 Xestoiulus laeticollis | reverse complement strand
AATCGCATATTATGATTTCAGCTATTTAATAATTAGTATTCAGGCATGAACTATGACCCTTGCTCAATGTGTTACAGTTTCATGTTTCATGAAATTGCATCCTTGATGTGGACTAGGCATTAGCAAGCATATTGGAATTTTTTTAACATGCTGGTCATAATGGACATGTACAGTATATTCTGTAGGTGTTGTTATACAAAATCAACCCACAAAATATGGGGTAGCAAAATAAAAAAATTACCTTTTCCATTTACCCCAACAACGCACCATTATTCAAATTTTAAACATTTCGTTTAGAAAAGTTCAGAAAATCGTGAGATATACATGTAACATGTTATACCCCAACAACGCACTACTATTCAAGTTATAAAAAGTTCGTTCAGAAATAGTTTAGAAAATCGTGGGGTATATAGCATGCTATACCCAGCAACGCACCATTATTCAAATTTTAAAAATTTCGTTCAGAAAATTCTGGGTAGCATGTTACCCGAACTAAAATTCTTGTCTACCCCATGCACCATTGTTCCGCCGCCGCCGCACACAATTGACACTCCACGAGATCGCGGGCCACATGTGGCCCGCGGGCCGTAATAAACTAACCACTATACAAATTTAAGACTGGTTCGCAACTTCGCATGCCATGTAAATGCTCTGAAGAGCTGTTGACAGTGGACGTTAAGTGCAGCATTCCATGACCGTGGCACTTAACAGAAGTGTTGAGCACCTCCACAGCATGCAAAACAGCTTGAAAATTAGACAATTATTAGAATCATGGTGGCGCTAGGATATGGGAAAAAGGTCGTAGGATTAGATATGGAGGACTACCGGTTTCCTACGAATCCTGCGATCGATGCGTGCGTGTCCTGATGCCAGGCCATGACGCACACACCATGGCAACACAGCACGCCTTGTAAACTACATCAATTTAATTAGACGCGAGTCAGACAAGAGTCTGGGGGATGGCCTTTTACACCAGGAGCCAGGGCCATGCCTCGATTTTATAGTTGGGCTTTGTCGGCATCATCTGGTGGCATCTATTGGCACAGGATTCAGACTTCTAATTTAAATTTCGGAAGCATTGCAGTGGCAACATCTTGCTAGGCTAGGCAAGGCCCTCTTGCAGGCGGTATTTTGGAGAAAAACTCTCGTAAAGATCCCGTTTCATCACATTCAATGAACCCAGCGCGCTTGATGTGCCTCTTAAATTTCATTTTGCAAAGCCTGTGTGAGGACTTCCGGGTCTGGGAAGGAGTTCATGGAGCTTGGAAAATCGACCAGCGTGATGTTAGTACGCGAGAAAAATCGTGAGCTTCGAAAGAGGTTAGCTTATGGCCTCGATTTAGCAGTCAAGATTCGAAATGATAGAAACTATAGACTCTCGCGACGTATGTATATAGCTATGCCAAAAGAAAGGCAAAATACGCAGACTATATACAATGTAGTGCTGGCAAATGGCAAGGAGAAATTCAATTTTGAAAATCTAGTGGTCATTCCGCTTTCCTAAACTAAGCATCATAAATAAACGGAGCAGTTGTTTTGAAAACACATGAGCTTGCCACGAATTCTATCTTGTCTTTGGCAAAAGAAAAAATCGGACAAATTGTGTAAATTATTTTGCTTGTGCACCCATGTCATTGTGCGAGTGACGTCTTCAGCGGATGCATGTCTATCCCCAAGCATACGACTCTTTATTTTGACGTGATGGAAATTTAGAAGCCGAATGTCACCAGTCATAGCAAACTCGCATGGTATAACAACGCTTTATTTACATCAAGCAATTCAGTGGTCATTAGGGAGCGTCCATAAGCCTTGTGGATACTTTTTCAGGGAAATTTAACCCCCACCCCACTTCTGTGATTTCTTGTGGATTTTCAACAACCCACCCCACTGGTCCACGTGGACTGCTATTTTTTCGTCATTTTCTGATCTAAAAATGACGTCATTTCTTTTTCTTCTACTCTAAAAATGACGTCATTTTTACGACTAAAAATTACATTTTTTTGTCATTTTATGGTCATTTGTAGTGGTTAAAAATGATGTTTTTTTCATAAGTTTCATACAATTTTCGTAAAAGTCTACGTGGAATTTACGGATTTCTTGTGGACTTCTGTGTATGTTCTTGGTCCTCCCCCTAGTAGTTCACGAGGTCTATGGACACTCACTTATCTTGATAACGCTTCATTTAAATGCCACCAGAAAGTGGCATTCAAAATGCATTGCCTTTACATTTATTTTTGACATACTTTAACATAATTGAATTTTTCGAGTTTATCTCTTGCCGCGAATAGGAATTCGTCCTATTTTTATTTCGCCTTAGACAAGATAGAATTTGAGACAGAAGCTATAAAAATGGTATTTAACCTTATAACCTTCCCAGGCAATCGCTCATTAATGTAATTTTTACATATATATTTTACTACAAAATGTATACACTGTTTAGCCATACATGTAATGCATGTACATGTATGTGCTAAAATGATTAAAAAAATAATGTATAGCCTACATTGAAAAAGTTCATATAAAGAAAAGCATTTTTGCAGAACTGTTTGTGCCACGGCACTTATGTTTTTGGATTACATTTCTGTGACAGTGTAATTGAAAGAATAATTAAACTATTAAAAGATCATATACATGTATGCTGTCTTGCAACCCTTTGTTCATAGCACCGAGTATCAAAGTGATTTTTGAGACCATCAGACTTTCAGTATACATGTAGTGTAAGATCCTATAGCTATACTCGAGTACACATGGAATATACCTTTGATTACAACAACAAGCCTTTATGGGCGCATTTTCGATTTACCGTGATTATACCTTTATATACAAAGTAGAATTTTAACTACTATTTCAGCATACCGATAATCTTAATTCTAATGAGAAAAAAAAATACCGATTTATAGGATTTGAGTCATGATTCTGACACATCTATTGAAACCAAAACCCCTTCATTCAAAACCATTTTAACGTACCATTTGGGTTAAGACATTAATGAAATATACAGTGGCATGACCGAGGTGTGACGAATATTATATCAGTTAAATAAAGCATTGCAGTTCTAAATGAAATAGTGCAATCGCGTGAAATTACTCCTCATGACCATTAGTTAAAACTGTGGACAATTTTACCTGCATGGCAATTTATTTCTATAACTTAAAGCAATTGATCCGTTAACGTCAGTTAAAAGCTTGTGCATGGGAGCAATTTTAGCCGTACGGTCCATTGCGTCTCTGATGCCATTGGCTAACATAGGGCAAAACGTCATGCGTACAACAATAGCGTGCAAATGATGCAATTTCTGCGAACGTGTATTGTTAAGCCAAGGCGAAAATCTAGGATAGGCCAAAGTGAAATTGCCAAAGCCGTTCAGGGCAGAGGTTTTATGTGCAAGAAAAGTAAATACCCACATCAAATTCCATAACTTAGATATTAAAAGGTCACGTAACCCTCACATCGATCATCCTCACTAACTTACACTAAAAACTGCTACAACTATATATAGAGGCTCAGCGAGAAATTGAAACCTGATAGGTCATACTTCATGTCATCGTGAACTAATCTAGTTTCACGCTTGAAACACATCTAAGAAGAATTCAGATTGCATTGCAGATTAAAATGCTTAACCTTAATGTCGATAACTTATTTGGAGAAAACCGCTATTATCCAAAACCTATAAACTGAAAATTCTAATTATAAAATAATAAACCTACTTTTCCAAAATCTCCTTAATCAAAAGTTTTCCAGACAAGAGTGCATGTGGCAAATTTTGTGGAACATGAAGCTCAACTTTATTGTAGCATACTCTTTTAGCAAGCCTGAAATAAGTCCTCAGGCTATTGGCAATTAATTCAGCCTTAATTAGCCTCAAAGTCATCGATTCTGAATCAGGAAGCGCCGAATGATAAATTGATGCGCGCCATTTTTACATAGTTTGGCACTTATTCCCGTATTACAACACTCGTGATATATTGTCTTGTTTTTGCAGACTATCGACCCATCTGTATCGGTGGTAATAGTACTAAGGATCTCTACTAAAGGGGACACATTTCCAAGCTAAAGCCTTAATTTACAACAAAACACCTTTTTCGTATTGCCAGCTTCATGTAATTTCTTAAGGGACAAGCCCACAGCACACATGTCTATGGCATTATGTTTTATGGTAATGTATTTAAATGAAAAAGTGACTAGCGCTGAGCATGGCATAGTTGCTGTAATGTGGACTGAATGGATGCTGATCAAATTACAGTAGTGGGAAACGCCCTACAATTAATTATCAAATAAAACACGGCTCCAGAAAGCATATGTGATGATTCTATGGTAAGAGAACTGCGGAACTGAGGTCAGTCAACTGAACTGTAAAGTAAATCTGTGACTGAAATCCTATTATCAAATATACATCTGATGGCAAAATTAAAATATTTTCTTTAGCATTTTCATATTTATCTTTATATAAAAGAGTGAGTTTGTCATCAGTTATAACATAGCATCAACGCTATTCCGCATGGGCTAAAGATAACATCGAACTTTAATAATCCGCCATCTATAAACTAGACGGTGTACGCGGTGACACTGTCCTGGAATGACCCGGTTTTACGTTAAACTGGTATGAAATCCTGAGATGCCGTGGTGGCATTTTGCCAGCTGGAATAAGATTTCTTCCCAAAATGCTTCAGATTTCTATATAGTGCTAGCTCATGGTGCACTATATTGTTGAGGGTTGAAAGGATTTAATGTCCGTTGCTGTAGTCTGATCATGTGCTCTATTTCCTCCAACCATCCAACGGAGATCATTCACGTGCGAATTCACATAAATATAATAGCTGGCACGACCAAAAAGCTGGCAAAATGAAAATCAATAAACTGAGCAAATTCAAAGTTAGCAGCTAATTTCATAGAGAATTTCTCGCTTCACCACCGACCAGATTTTAAAAGCCACAAAAGCTTGGTTAGGAATCGGTTAGGCCAATTTGCAATGCTATAGAGATTTCTAAATGTACACACATGTATGTCGTGATTTATAAAATCTGTTTAAACATTCTTAAAAATTTAAGCCATTAAACTAATCTGTAAGATAATAGTTGATTTTGTTTTAGCTTCAGATGACGCTATATTATTTATGAATTTCATGTTATTAGAGAGATTGTTCAGATTAATTTCCTTTAATCTTAACGAGAAGGATAAACACACTATTACGCATGCGCATCAATAAGTTATATGCTGTAAAAGTCATTATGCTTTTCAAAGACGTCGCGGTATCACGTTAAACTAATGAAATTGTCGTCTCCCCTCAACCACAAACCCATTGACGTTATCCTGACGCATGCGCATTGGAAAAATAAACAGTGCTGCCAATGAAGTTGTAGTTAAAGGAGACCTGCAAAATCCCTCTAATACATGTACATGTATATGCAATCCGTAACTGAGGGCAAATAGTTAAATAGTCCTTCCCTACTTTGCGTAAAAAACAAATAAATACTAATGTTTTTTATATAAAAATTGCACGGATAGGTACTTGCGTCATTGCTTGGTGTTGTGCAAAGAATCATACAGATTAAGATTAGAAGACAACATTTAAAGTATAAGAGATACTTCAGCAAATCTTAAACTTGTGAACCGAGTGCTTGTCTGACATCCATTCAAGATTTAAGTGAGCATGTCCTTTATTGATTTAAAGCGAGTTGCATCTTACGAAGTAAACGCTTCAAATTAAACTGTGCATTCACCGAGATACTACTAATGATTGGCAATATCAAAATACTTGATGAACAAAACAAGCAGAATGCTCATGGAAAGTAGGGTAGATAGCTTTTGCGGGTAAAATGTTCCTATAGCATGCATGCACGACCATGATCAGGTTGTATTACATGTACATGTATTTGATTGTGTCCGTTACATATAGGGTAGGTTATTTTTCATTTAAAATTAAGCTTATAGCATCTCCCTATATAAATCTATGGTAATACTATGTGCAATGTAACATTTATATACTAGATATATAACGATGCAGTATGCAAACATTGAATATGAAATTATGCGTTTATCTTAACTAATGACTTTTAATTGAGTATAAGACAACAAACACAAATGAAAAATGACCGGAAGATGAATCCCGGGAATTTCCTCTGCCTGTCTCACTCCATGGCATATATACGATTGAAGTTTATAATGTTTTATCGAAATTATCCTGCTTTAAAAAACAGCAACTTGTTTGATTACATAAGCCATTTTACCATAAAAGGATTAGACTCCCAAATGCTCAACTCTCCTGAGGCCTTTGGGCCTTGGCTTAATTCTAGTTGCAAATTCGGTCACATTGTATCGTTGTCAAAGCTTCCCATAGGGCACATTTACTCCTATGGGATTCCTGCCTAACTAATTAAAAAAAGCTTAACTTGCATGTGACCATCAACGCCAACGCCTGCACATCACTGCACTTTGCATGCATTGGGAATGCATCGTAAAAAACGTGGCCTTTGAAATGGAGTAAATATAACAGAAGGGAGACACACGATGCCAAAAATAATTAAATGTAGTTCGTTTTGTTGTTAGCCAAACAAATGATTGCATGATGGTGGCTTATAAAGGATATATCATGTCCGGATTATAGCCCACTACTTTTAGCATTAGATTAGATCGGCCCACACGTACTCCAGGGCACGTGTTATGGCCACTGCGTTTCATCATTTACCAAAATCCCTAAAGTGTCATCGTGGGCACAGACCATTATGAGAGATTAACGAAATTCTGCAATCAGCAGAAATGCTTCTTTCAAGTAGTTTTGTCACGACAAAACACAATTTGAGCATTTTTGCACGTTTTATTTTGAGCCTAATTCTATCAATAAATCTCTTTATATCATCCCATCATGAACTTTTAATGAGTCTTTTAAAACAAAACGCTAGTAATCGTTATTGAGCTAATATTATATACACATTAAAAACGTTGGGTTGAAATTTAACCCAACGTTTTTAGTGTGTAGATCTGACTTTAAACATATCATGCGTGTAATAGAAAATATAAGCCATTCAGAGGTAATTCGCAAGCTGTCGTTATCAAGCTAAAAGCGTTTTTTTTACATAATCAAACCCAGATTAAAAAATCTTCAGTTTTTCCTCAAGAGTACATTTTGGAACACATGTAATAATATTATTCAAAATTTTGAACGTCTCGACCTACTTTACCGACTTTATGCATTAAAAGCCTTTATATCTAATGAATTCAGATGCATTTAGACAACCCTTAAATATCCACGTGTATAAAAAGGAAATGGAAATTTACAGGACAAACAGCTGGAACAGGCATTTACACACCCCATTTCATTCAGCAAGACACTAAGCCTGAGTATTAAACAAACAAAGTCAACTTAAAATATTGCGCCGTTCCACTGCATAATATACCACAAATCTGATGCTTAAAATGACTCAAAAGAGGCTGCATTGAGTATATAATTCCAAGATCCTTTGTTCGAGTCTTAATGGAATTCCCATATTTTCGAGAAAAAAATACACCTTTTCTCATAAGCTTGGATTTATTTCAACGAAAATATCGTTAAAATAACCAATGAAAGAGCAGCGTATCCCTTTAATCACATCTAAGCTTCTTATTCTGAATTGCTTTTGAAAAATAAATTATTTGTGTAGAATTTCTGTTAAGTTATTCAACCACTAAACTGCACATCCCACGCATCTGCATATATAACTGATGCATTAGCTGTATAACATATACATGTACGTGAATGTCAGATAAAATTAATATGCATGACTTGATAAAAAATTAAATGTTAAAAAACTAACATTAAAAATACAAGGAAGAAACGAAGAAAGGCACAAGCAAGCTAAGCTCAATTTTCAATGTAGGCCTATAGGTATTAAAACAGACAGGTATCACATCAAAATACATGTACTAATAGCAAAATATAAAGTGGTGCCCTGCGTCTGAACAACAACTCTCACTGCACGACCTGTGCTGCCATCTAGATACCAATCGATGAACTAAAATTTCAAATCTAACTGAGGACAAATTCAATAGACAGACGATGCAAACAATGCTCACAGCCTCACAGACGTTTATATAATCTCTATTTGCGTAGGAGATGGAAGCTGTATTTGCATACGTGGGAGTTGTAGATTTATGATTGGATGTGTGGACTGCATTAAGTGGTTGAAGATGTTTTTGCTGAGTCCAACCCACTCTACATGACAAAATTTGCAATGCCTGGTTCGGACGAGCCCAGAAAATGATAAGCGCAAGAACTATTGGCATAATCATTAAAAATTAGAGCTGGTCTAACGAAAAAAAAAATGGGCGTTGGTTGCTAATTAGGATTTACACCTCCAACATTGCAAATTCTACCTTTATCAAACGTTTTTAAAATGTGTCAGTTTTCACTGCGGTGCACACGATATTTTGTCAAAGCACTCACCAATCTGTATACATATGCTTACAGTGTATATTCCGTCTATCTATCGCAATTGCATAATTTGCATTGTAAAATAGGTTATTCAATTGTCAAAGAAATTCTTACCTTTGCAGTAATCGTTGCGACCGGTATCCAAAATACGGGAATTTGAGAGCGACAGCCTGCGCAGACCATTGGTTAATCCTTTAGTGCACGTATTACTTCGGCTGTTATTGTAATGGTTAAAATTGTTATGGAGTTTACCTGGCATTGAATGAGAAAACACAAATTAGTACTCAAGATTAAATTACAGAGATGTCGTACCTGCCATGAGATTTTGCATTATAAAATAAATTTGGGTATGATCTACCTTATGGAAGTGTTTTTTTATATTGATATTCGCATCAAAAAGAGATGTTTTGACTTTTTGGACACATGTTGCCCCCTCGCAGCAAAGGCAGTGATATATTCTCATATTGAAACAATCTTGTTAAAAAATCTCAATCGGGTGCCCTGAAGATCGCTGATGATTGGATGATTACACTGTCCATGGATTATGTCCCAAAAATTAACATGGCAGGTATTCATGTAAGTACATGTATGGCTTTCACTGTAAGCTTATTTTTTTCACTGTTTTTATTAAACTAAACACTTCTTTGAATACTTAACCACGATTTAAAGCTATAGAGCGATTTAATTTTCCCAAAGTTTCATTTTAGTATCATAATTAGATAAAGCTTATTTCTAATGTAGTTCTGTCACTTTGTGTTAAAATCGTGTTTCTTTCACCTTTAAAATACGCATTTTACTACCACAAGGGGGCGCTGCACTAACTCGGACCTCTTTTATTGAGCATTAAATTTGCACTGCTTTTTCTTCTTTTCCTAAGTATACACTACATTCAAACAGTTTTAATGATTTTAAGGGGTGCCGCGAATTTTTTTTTTTATCCTTACAAGGGTGCCACGGCGAAAAAAGTTTGAGAACCGCTGGTCTAACACATGGCCTTTATCTGTTGTAGTGAAGTTTGCCGTCTCATTTGCGAGCATGCGTTAACCATTTACGGCGCGTAAATTTACTGGAAAATCCATTTCAAGGAAATGAAAATGGCCATAGGCTTTATTTGTTTACAAATAAATGACTTCAGTTTCAGACGGGCAAGTCAATTTATGAACTAATAAATGTCAGTGTTTTAATAGGAGATTCTCGAAACAGCGTGGCCAAAGCTCATTAGGTGGCGAAGGTGAAACTAAATTTCAAAGTTCCAACTCAATCCTTCCATGACACAATTTCCATCGGGGGGATTTCCAAATTGGCCTTGTGTGGTACCAACATTGGTTATACAAGGCCTGCTTGAAGTTGCTTTTGCAACTTTTTTATGTTAAAACTATAGCGGAGTCCTACCTACATTTGACAAGCGTGATGTCAGACATCCACGCAATTTTCTGTTGTCATTGTTACGTTATAGTCAACATCCTGCCATTTTTCAGAACTTCTTTGGGATGATCATGGTGGCCAATTAGTATAGCATCCTGGGTGTCAAAATCGAACGTGTAATAATATTTACAGGGCCAAAGTACAAGAATTATGTCGACAAACAAGATAACGCCACCCTAGGTGATAAGCACGAGCACGTAGTACAAGAACTATATTTAGAACCCAAGACAAATTTCAAATCTGATGGGTCAATGACAAAATTTGCACGAGATGTCTCGGCAATGTGAAATAAATTAATCCAAATCACGTGTCGGGCCACCAAAAGGTAGGTTCATCCCAGTTTCAGACTATACATGTAGGTAGAGATGCCAAAATTCAAAACAGGTGGTCAATAACCTGCTTAAGTCACCACACCCACATCCTTGTAATCAAGACTTGTCTTCAACATAATCCAAATTTGGTTACTTCGCCACAGAAGACACTAAATGAAACCTATGGTAATTACTTGAAGGTGGAGCCATTACCAAGAAAAAATATTAACACGTAGATTAGATTTAGGAGGAAAATTTAAGCGAACGATTTTCGCATCGAATTTAGGTGACCTGGGTCAAATATCATGATAGTTCATATAAAGACCAAACCCTCTTCAATAACTCTTCTAATATTGCAAATAAAATGTAAGCATTAGTTTCATAAAGTTTTTTTTTTTCCAAAGACTTTCTTCCTTGCCTATAACTCAAACTCTGAAATTCTAAGACAAACATATATGGAAGTAGTAAAAACAGTTTACTCACCATTCCCAAACATTTCCCCATGTTCCTCGATATCCGAGAAACTTCCATTGAGATTTAGGCGAGAGTTTCGAAATGTGTGAGACAGTCTTCGTCTAATACGTTTCATACTGCACAGGCCTTACGCTATGAGGCTCATCAATAAGCTTGAAGCAAGCGTGCACTTTTACAAAAAATCCAATATTAATATGGCAATCTGAAGAGCATCCAGTACTTTGTTTCAATTATTAATACAAGATTTAGAGCAATTTTGAAATATAGGCGCTCGTTGTAAGGCGAGTTTATCGCTTCGTGTAGATTAAATTGCCAAAAACAAAGCCAGAATGAAAAACCGCAACAAAAATTAAAAAATAAAAGTGATGCGAAAGTTATTTAGCGTCACCTGAAATGAAAGAAACGGGAACAATAAAGTACACTACGTCAAATATAGGCAACTGTTAAATAACATCAATTGAAACAATGAAAATGGATATTAGCACAACCACAGGAAATAGTCCAAATAAAATATTCGTGAACATGTACATTTATACAGGAGGACGAAATAAATATATTGAATAAAACATTGAATTGTTGCAAAGGGTATTCTGGAACAGGAAAACAAACTTGCGATTTCGTAATGGCACACATTACAAGATGTAAACATGTGCAATATACCATGCAAGTCAACAATACAAAGCCCGTGGTATATACAAAGGGTAACAATGTGGGAATTGTGGAGGTAAGTTCACTTTATTTCTCGTTATCTTTGGACACTTCAAGGGCAATATTGACGCACTTTTGGATTGGCACTTTATCACGTCTTCATTGTCAAAATTATAAATGATACATTTCTACAAAAGCAATATAGGGTTTCAATTTCTTTGGTCTATTTATCGCAGCATGTCGTTCAATAATTAATACTGTCTGAATGAAATGGTCTGCTAATTATTAGTGCTTTTACAAGAACATTTGATCTTTAACTATCGATGTGCCATTTTACAAATTGGGTTGTGAAAAAAATGAGATGAAGGCGTTTCATTTTATAGCTCAAATCATCAGTCTTCCAATATCTATATATTTTGAACAACGTTTCCTTATCTATTTTGCAATTGGCTTTGTCAAACATCTATAACGAGCCTTGAACGAATCGTAATGAAACCAACCATTACATGCATTAAAATAAGTACTTGTATGTATGATATCTGTATTATCAGATGGACTCCTAAAAACATCCATAATTTTCCGGGCGAGCTATAAAGACCGGTACCATCATAAAGTCCATACTTAATTTGCACCTGGACTATACATTGTAGCAATTATGCACAACTCGTTCAATATAGTATGACATCACTGAAACGACTATCATCTTGTTTACCAACACAATAAAAGATAGTCTTTGTGCAATGATAATTGATATTGGTGGGCAAGGTTGTAAATATAATCAGATTTGTGCAATTTCTCAATCTATAAATGGTGCACATTTTTTAGATGTCGCCATTAATGGGGGTTATCGCTTTAATTTGTAATAGTAAAAATGAATGGTGAATCTAACCTAGAATTCACCAAGTAATTCTGAACTTACATGTAAATAACAATGTGTAAATAACAAATCCACAAATACTGTAACACAATGCATAGAATATTCAACTTAGCCACGGATGTCTAATATTTGAAGTATGCTAGCCGCTCAATTTCATGCTTATACAATTTTTCAGAAACAAGCAAATACATGTACTGTACATGTATGTATACAGCTTATATAGCAAAAATAAGCTTTCCTGCTTAATACCTACTGCATTATATTGTGGAAAATGTATATACATTACAGTATATTTGCATAGTTTTTACACTGTACAAAAACTGTAATGCATGTTGAAATTTACTAAATTTATATTTATAAAGGTAATACATGTTTTCGCTAACTTAAGCCAATAAACTCACCTGTGCACAGGAAAGCAAGGCAGACTGAATATTCCACACGCTACCTTTACAAAACAATTCTCAAAATTCATCTTGGCACAGATTTACTAAAGTGATCAACATTGATTAAAATCCGTTATCTTTGCTAAAATCATTGTTGATAGTAGAAAACGAATTCACAATAACCTGATAATAAATGCTGCCAAGTATGCTGGTATCAAATTATAATTCAGATACATATACGTCATGACTCATGACAACACTATAGTCCACCCTCGTAAACTTAACAAAATTTTTCATTTGTTATATATTTTATATATTTAGCTTCGGAATGGAACTTATGTTGGCATCATTAATTTAACTTAATCACAATCAGCATCAATATAGTAGATTACAGGACAACGCTATTTTATATAGCATATATTAACCACAAAACGTTCGTCATTTAACTATTATACTTGAATCATAAAGGTCAAATTAAATAAAGGCTTTCAATTTCATAAAGTAGCAAACTATAATAAAAATTGAAAGTTGCCTTCTTAGAAAAAAAACGAAACCAGCACGTACCTCAAAGAATCCAATTCCATGTGTAAAATATTTTACGATTGTCTGCCTTTGTCATTCATAAAACTCTGAATCAACGCGAATTCCCACACGTGCAAACGTGTATACGAAGTGCATGCAGTCGTGCTTTCAGAACTTATGTTTTGGCACACCTGAAGGAACATAATACCGTATTTTTCCTATATATTTTTTTCAAGATCAGCCCATGATTTTTTTGGCTTGCATGCAAGTGACAAAAGCGTGACGCCAGCGATCCTTGGGTTTATACCGTTACATGCATGGTTCGCAAGGTCCCATGGAACAACTATTGATCAGGACGGTAGTATAGCGAAGGAATGACTCATGCACAGGGGGTCATTAATTGGTCGGGGAGCCTGAAAACTCGCACTCATTGGGGGTACTTTCCCTTTATATCGTTATTGTAGCAATGCGGGAACGGTTGCTACAGGAGCTAAATAGGATAGGGGGAGAAGAGTGGGTTTACAGGGTGACAGAAATCAGAAAAAACCAAATTGAAAAATTGGACACAAAAACCTATGCACCTATTATTAAATATTAAAACATGGACTCTTGTCACGCCTATAGTACAATGCAAACATAGATGTATAAATTCTCTCAATTAGCACACGAGAGCACTGTAATCATTGTGTTAACGATAACAATTCGCTCTGGTTCTATACATATTCGGCACCAAAAAAACTTTTATTGTGGCATATGTCTAGTGCCATAAACAGTTTTTCATAACTTGGTTTACCTTGGAAAATGCATGTATTACGCTAAGCACATCTGATTTGTGGAGCATTCCCCCAAAGCGTGCGCATGCATGTAATCGGATGATAATGGTTTTAGGCAAGGCTAGGGCAGCTCGACACTAACAATTAATCGATGCAAGCAGTTAAAAATAAACATAAAAAATCTCTACATTCTCCCCACTTCTAGAAGCCCCATTTTTTCCCTTGTGCCCAAAAAAATAAATGTATGCACCTGTAAACAATCACGCACACTCAATCTGTATCCCTGAAATGCTAATATTTCTAAAAATAACTCATGATATGCATTGTAATAATTACCCCACTTTTCGTCAGGGTTATGTTCTTTCCAGTTATTGCTGGAACGGTTTTTGAGTTATTCAGAAACACGAAATTCATGCAAATATTGCTTCACCATCGATGAAATGGGGATAAAGTGTTAATTTGGGGACAAATCAAATGTAGGACTATAAATCACATGGAGCTGATGCATATATGCATTTCAGCACTGCAGGTGCCGGTACAGAATTCATGATTGTCTTAAATTGAATTATTGGGTTGTCATCATGCACTTAATTAAGTCGAAGAATCTAAAATACAGGGGACATTATTTAATGAAGTGTTGTTACCACCAGATTGAAAATTAGAGGAGGTCCGCGTTACAAAACTGCGCATGCGCAACGTTGGTAAGCGCGACCTATAGGCAAAAATAGACCTATAGGAAGGTCACAGTAGCAAACAATATAGATGGTTTTTCATTAATATTTCAAAAAATTACTATTTAAAATTTTTGAAAAAATTCACAAAATTATTTCGTACTATTATCTAAAACCTCCCAAAGTTTCATTTTGATATCATAATTAGATAGCTAGATAGTTAATTTAAAATGTTTTTCTGTGTTAAAATGATGTACCGCGGACCTCCTATATACCCTGACTTTTCCAGTTTTTTAAACAATTTTCCCTGACCATCCTGACTACAGTACTGAAAATTCAAAAATATGACACTATGCCTGAAACTTTCTTGCGTGCTCAAAGAAGCTGTTTTAGAGCGCAATTTACAAATCTGAAAATGACCACCTTGAATGAAGTGTTTGCACACTACTTGCACACTAAAACAGAATTAAAACTTTTATTTTTTGTCATTTGGGAATTAAAGCTGATAAATAATTAACAGGTTGGCGAATTTTAGTGCCAAGAGCAGCCTAGCAGGCAACGATCTAAAAATTTATACGAAAAGTTTAAATTTGATTAATGTGCATTTGCATATTATTGCATGGCTATGTAGGCTACGCCTAACAGCAATGGGTTAAAATGAAAAATCGCTAACGTTTTCATAAGGTCATATATGTATGTGATTTTCGAAACTTTCTCACATTCAGACCAATGTACAACCAGCAAACTTATTCGGGAATTTGTCATGAATAAAATCACGAGCAAACACGTTGTCATTGAGAATTATGGCAGCACAATGTTGATTTCCTGCATTAGCCAATAATGAATGCATGAAACAACAAAAGTCACAACCAGAAGCAGTGATCTGGATCTATTGTGACAAGGTGTGTCATTTTAGATACTTAACCCACTTTTCATGCATTAATAATCAGTGGCTCAATTCTAGGTAAGAAAAGTGAACTACGAGTACAAGTGAGTGTTGAACAGGTGGATGTTGAAAAAAATAAGTCGATAGATAGCACACCCGTTATAGGTAGTGACACGCCTTGCATTACAGTAGGCTACATTAAATTATTGCACATTTCAAAATTAGTGTGCGCATCAAAACTTTCTGCAACCCACCCCCACGTGAGATCACCTGGCCATAAATAAATGTGTCGAAAAATGCTCATATTGGTAATATAAAGTGGTGGCAGACTACTGGCAGTCATGCAGCAAGTCACGCAAATGCAAAATGGGAAACTGAAACCTTTCAATGTTGACATACAGAAATGCACTAGTTAATTCTAATATTCAAGTACAATTACATCCACAAGAACATTTTCAGACAAAAAAATAGAAGAACAAAGTAACAATTAAACTAATTAAAAACTACTTTGCCTATACTATGCCTAAGACTGATAACGTTTTTGTGTGAATATTCAAGGGTAAAACTTGCTAATAAGCTGACCATAAACCATTCGTTTTTACACTAAATAACTATATTTACGTTTACACAAAAAATTTCAAGTAGGCCTACATGTACACACTGAATACATTTGCTGCACATTATATATAGGCCTACAGTAACTAAACACGCTTTTGATTTGTATATTTGTTATTTTGGTTCTACGTTAAGTTAATAATCCATATCTAAACATTTCGAATATATGTGTAGGCTATACGAACATTCAATATACATTTACATGTACAATTGTACATAATATTGTATGAAAAATGCAACGAGATACATTCTTGCATAATTAAAATCTATTTTAAATAACACGGGTATGTAACGATAAGTATTTATCATGCCTAGCTATTATTATGGACACAATTGCTTATTAGAATACAGGTTTTATATTTTGTGGCAACTCAAAATTGAAACTGTTATAAAAAGTCATGTTGACATCAAGTTCCAAAACCTTCTTCCCCCTACAAAAAATTACAAAAACAAGCAGGGACTATAGACTAACCAGATGGCATACAGTGTATGTTGCATACTAAAATTATAGCCTACTACAGAACTGGTAGACATTTTTAATTAAGCATAGAAAACTAATATCAAATCTGTAATAAGCATGGTCAATTTCTGTGCAACAAAGTCAAAGCTCGTTTATCATTGCATTATAATTAGTTAATTACAGACTCTTAGGATCATTTCCATATCTGCACCATAAAAACAAGCTCCTAAAGAGGGAAATTTAGACTGATTTATATTCGAACCACACTATCTAATTGTTTTGTCATGACGTCATCTTAAGCAAAAAGTATTAAATAACGTATAGTGTACACGAGTGGGACGAGTACATGTACTAAAAAAATGAGCCTTCCATAAACTTACTTTCGATTTTAAAAATGTTGAAACAGATTTGATTCAAATTAATTTACTACATGTACAAAGGGTTTCTGATTTCATCACAGAGATGACATACTAATTAATGTCCGCTAGCTAATAATTCAATCAACAAATACTAGCCTGCATGTAGTGTATAATTTTAACGTCAATAAATATGAATGAAAGCACTTGTAATTTAAAAAAAAAAACTACAATCAATATGTAGGCCTATAGTAAAAAAAGAACGACACTTTCAACAAGGACGATTCATTATTGAATCAAACAGCAGTGATTTTCATATTAGACACATCGTACAGTCATTTGTCCTTGTCCTTCTTGTATCCAAAACTTGCTATTTTCTTGGTACTGTATCCCAAATTAAATACATTTCCACAAATTAGGCCTAATGGGGCAAAAGTTTTGTACTTGATATTGTTCGAGCCAGCCTTTTGCAGTATACCTGCACTTTGATTTCAATTGGAAACTGGGTCTCTTGTAAAACAAAACGATTTTCAAACCAGAGTCAAAATGCTCATCGTTGTGGATCAAGTCATGGCTTGTGAATCAACTTCCCTTTAATTAGCGCACATGCAAGTAATCACGAGACAACTGCATGCAGTACGTTTAATGCTTACTTGCAAAAACTATCAAAATGACTTATCATAAAATTTTGCAACCATGAGTGCATTAAATTATCATAACTATTGTCCGAATGCACACATATGGTTATAGCTATTCTGATAAGCAAGTTTTTGCTGCACCACCTGTCCCTCTTCACCAAGAGAAACCAGGTGAATGGTGAAATGTTTACAAAACACTGCTTTTTCTAGGTTTGAATAAGATAAAAAAGGCGACGTGATATTTTTTTCCTCAAGGTTTCTTAAACAGAAATAACACGCTTCATGATCTAGCCGTGCATTTCCAAGGAAAAATGAATCTAAATGATAGCATTATGACATTTGCTACCAATTACATTATGCATAAATTGAGAGAAGCTCAAGAGTTCTTGAGTGAATATTCCTACCTTATGTAACCAGCTTCTCATAAAAACCACGTAGGCCTATGTTATAGCAATAAAAAGGCTGTATATAAAGCCAATTTGGAATAGCACCGGATAATGCCTGTACTATTTTTAGTATTCAGGCTTTTGTAAGTTACAGCAGGTTTTGTCGTTATTAACAACAATCTACTATGAACATGACAAAGTCCTATAGAGTGAAAAAACATCGAACAAACGTATGCATGTACATGCACATCCTGAATTAATGGTAGTCATTTGTTTATAGGCCTTTGTCAACTTACATGACATACACATGTACGTACTTGAAAAGCTCAGTTGCCCTTTTGAGAATGTGCTGTAGGCTACTTAGTAAGATTAAACGTAAGCTATAGTAAATTGATTACAGTTACAGTTCTTCGCTTGCCAGCGATTATTAAAGTCCACCACGCCCCAATTAAATGATATCTAATAACACTGAGATCGGAGATTAGAGGCAGCTATGAACTTTGGCACATGTTTTTTTTTTAACAAATTCCATTTGCTGGTGCTTCGAATAAAATTAATAACTTTAAAGATGTAGCACAGTTTTAATGTTTCACAAGTTACTTGCCCAAATTGGAAAAAAACCTGAGGGTGATAAGATTGCTGGTGTAGAAGTTCATGTATAACCTTAAATTCAATGTCATTTTTTAATTACAGATATTGTTGGCTGTAAAAATACTGTCACTATAGGAATCCAGACGAAATTTCAAGATAAAACAATGTTGTAATATATAGATAATGCAAGATAATACATGTTGTAATATCAAAATCCATTTTTCGCCAAAGTACAAAAATCAATGTACAACGCTTGCAATATTGAAGTAGACTGACTTTTCAGAGACAGCTACGATTTAGTACTTTTTTTCTTTCATATTCGAATTTTTAGAAAAAAATATAATGACTTATAGCACACGTTGTGTAATTTTTGAAAAGTTTTAATAAAAAATAAAATGCTGGAAGGGACTTTTATAAAAAGAACCATACGTTTATGGCCTAGTTTTAACTATAGTAATGAATGACAGGCCAGTGGCAGATTTGTATTCAACTAGGCTATAAACAATGAATATGTAGTGCAATTTCTTCAAAAAAATATTTTAAAAATATTAAAAAAGGTGCAACGCTGTTTTTTAATAACAAAAGCCACTAACAACGCATGTCTATCAAAAGTATCAGCAAACATGGAATGGTATTATTTAATGCAAAATATTTCCTGAAAAATTAATGACTTTATTTGTCTTTATATGTCTTTATTTTCGCATAAAACTTATTCCGCTATACTAGTGGACAATGAACACCAGAATGCATGGAGTCAATACCATATTATTAATCAAATGATGACCAACCCTGTTTTAAGGAATGATATGTAACCCACAATACGCCTTCATGCAAATAATTTCAACACGACCTTACTAATTGCTGACGTCAATTGCACATAGTTTCTAAGTTTAATATAATCAACTTATGGTAAGAATTCTATTTATTTGCATAGGAGTTTTAAATGTGATTTCACTGAACATGTTCAGGAAATTGCAATGTCCTACTTGCATTTAGGTTTCATTACCTGCATTAGTGAATTCATATCACCAAACTACATAATGTATATGTATTATATAGCTATTGAATATGATGTGCATGCATGCTTATACATGGTTAATGAATAATAGGCTACTGGGCTATCGGAATTAATATTAATTCTACAACTCGCTACAATAGCACAATCATAAAATCGAATCACATGTCCTATGCTAGTTATTCTGGTATTTCAATTCAATATATAACCATATGAGTTATAGAAAAGAGAAAACCAGGATCTGACAGGTATAAAAATTAATGTAAACATCATCGCTGGGAATGTTAACATTCCCAGCGATGATCGTTTACTATCAATAATTATTGATAGTAAACGATCGATTATCCACGGAATGCTTTACCAACATTTGTTTAGTGCAAGGCCTCTATATAAACAGCAACGTATAAATATATAGCTTCTTATAGAGTCCCAAAATTGAAGAAAAAAAACCAGCTCGATAAGCAGTTTATCAAGAGCAAACATTCAGCTGTTTCGTTATGACGCCCATTGGAGGGTATAAAATTTCGTGAGTTCAGCCGTTTGTTTCAACGACTTTTTAACATATTATGAAACTTATAAAGAGTAATTATATAAGTTAGATATCAATATAATCCCATAAACTTACTGTTGAATGCATTATTAACAACTTTCACCTTAAAATAAGCGACAAATTAGTACCAAAGAAAGTATGGCTATAGATCTACCGCTGAGCAGTAATGGGGTAATGTACCAACTATAGTGACATAAATAAAAGTTCTTAAAACTAAATTGACTTACGATGTACCGCATTCATAAGTTGATTCATGAGCATCGCACAATCCCAAACACACTTTCATATAAAACAGCTCGATATATTTCGGGACATTCATAAAAGTAAAATAACTTTTGTATCAGAACTCACCTACAACAGGTAGCTTCCATGATTGCCGAACACAAATTAACGCAGCACTAATAGTTGTGTTTCACATCCTATTGACTTTTCAATAATGTTAACGACACTCCATAATATAGAACGCCCAACAGAACTATAGCAACGCTCCAAGCGGCCAGTGAAGCATCGTTACAGTGTGCTACCAAAGTATTCCCCAAACTCATATTGCTTGGTCTATTTAAATACAAAACCTACTAAAATAATAAATTTGGGTAATTTTATCAGTAATTATTATAGTTTTCACTATCGTATATCTATGCTCATTTTTTTCTGCAGCAATAGAAACAGAAATCTCCAGAAAACTACCTAAATATTTCTAAATTTTGTTTATACTATATTTATATGTTAAGTTTTTCCGTTTGATACATTTATATGTAAAAATTAATTTTATGAAGCAATCTTATTTCTAAAAGCAAGAAAAAGTTTAATTAAAAATAAATTGATCTTTTTTATAGCACATTATGCAGCTTAATTATAAGCATACCAACTATTCCATATGTAAGAAATTCCTGGTTTAAAATTCCATACAGAACAATTGAGAAATTCTATTGATCTCATTGGTTTCTATAATTATATTTACCATTATTTGCATTGACTGGATAAAATTAAAAAAACATGATTTTTCTATGATTCTATTGTAAACAATAGAAACCAATGGGGCCACATAATAATAAAAAACCATAGAATTTTTCTATTGAGTTTTTTGACCAGGGATGCACATCAAATTTCAAAACATCTTAGTTACTTCTTTAGTGGTTATCTGTAATGCAGACATCTGCAAAAACCACAATAGAGACTTAAAATTAAAGAAATGTGTAGGCAAATCTTGACTGAACTAGCATTTTTAATTTATATACACATATATACACACGCGAGTTTAAGTGTTATCCATTTGCAAAAATTACTTAACGACAACTCTTAAACTACATCCTTCAAAATGCAAAAGCATTTCGTAGCATGTATACGAAAGTGAGCGACTCTGTAAGAGTCATCAATCGAAACCGGAGCACATAGACGCAACACTTGAGACATGGGTGCCAATTGCCATTGTTGCATTAATTCGTGCCATCTAAGTTTCTTTGAGATTCTGTGCTAAATTACAACAATGATTTAACAATTAATAATTACACATAACATAGGAAAATAAACAAATGCACTTGAACAAGGATAACAAGTGTAAATTTTCTGGACCACATAGAATCACCACTTTCAGGAATGATTTTAGGCTAGCATTCATCGTAGTGCACTGCAATATCTGGCATCAAACTTTACTTTCAACTATGATGCATGTTGGTCATTTAGTGAGGGTTAAACAACACAATATTTCGTCAAACATTAAGTGTTAGTAAGAAAATTGCCACGTATTTCTTAAGAAGAACATCTTCCGTTAACCGAAAACCAATGATAAAAGCTTTCCGAAAGGACTGATCACATGAGTGCGTCAATGTGCTAGTCAACGAAATGACATTATTGGTTAAAGCTCCATGCCAGATTAAAAAGTTTAGTTTTGCCCTCAGGTATGACGAACAAAATTGCCCAATGTCACCCAAAAGGCATTGAAGCAACTCTGAACAAAGTACAGAGTATGCTAAAACCATTCGAAAAGCCAACAGTTGGAATGCAGAGGGTTGTCAATAAATAAAAGTTGACTAATACTTCAATTCGCTTTGACTTTCTGGATTTCCTTGTCTTCCTTGAATTTCTTCTGTTTTGGCAGAATAAACGCCGGAATTGGAATCATTTCTGTAAATACCATGGTTCCGAGAAAAACTAAGAATGCTCCCATCCAATGATAAGAATTGAATGGATTTTTGAAGTAAAGTATGGACAGCATTAAGCTGACAAATTTCCGTAACGTAACTGCCAGGGTGACCGTCAACGACGAACACTCTGCTGACAACATAAATGCTGATGTTGAACATATATAAGTACGCAATGTTAAAGAAAAGACGAAAATAAAAGTTGAAACAAATACAAAATACCATAGATTGGAATAAACTCAATTAGCATGAAGACGATGAATTCCAATTTGAATAACTATGCTTAAAGACTTAAAATTAAGCCAGGTTTCATCAGCAATTTGTTAATAATTAACAAAAATCGAGCTATGCTTTTAAAATACTGCATTAGTCCTTAAAATAATAGTGCGAAACTAAACATCCATTGGTAGCATGATGACTAACAGACATGCAATTGTGATAATAATTTAAAGTTGTGACTAGTGTAATAAAAACACTAGCATCTTCACTAAATGTGATAACAACAGTGACTTAAAAATAACCAGTTCATGTTTAACAATAGTTCATAAAGACAAATTTGTCAAATTCCATGTCATTAAAATGTCATGTTAAATGGACCGCTTCATTTTAAAGTTGCAATTTAACAAGTTAAAATTATTAATAAAACATTAATTCAAAAACTATCCAGACTGATTTGGACACATTCATTTTTTTTGTACCAAAATCACCAGAGACAATTTAACAAAAACTTAGAAAAGGATATTTCATCACCACGTTGACAAACAGAAAAAGCCACATTTTTGGTAATGTGAATCCTAGAAGTGGAACCAACATTGGATCTGAAAAAAGATAAACATGAAATCACAGATAATACAAAATGCAAAAAAAAAAAAAGAAATAAAAGTCCATTGTTCATACCAGACTGATTAAATATTAATGCATGGTTGTAGATGTCCTTTCCAAGGATGAGGAAACCAGGGAGTGGCAATGCATGCTGAAAAAACAGTAAATACATTAGGCGTGAAAGCAGGTTTGTTAATGCTAAACCGATTATTTGCTAGACCAGATCTTACCGAATAAAACAATGCTTCTCTGGGGTTCTTGCCATACTCCAAAGATAAAGACTCCTGGTAGATGCCCATTCTTGCAGACATAAACAACGATAAGGTCATCAGAACAACACCTGAAAATAAATATTTCCAGAAATTAATACTCCAAATCCAAACTTGAAATATTCATTTCAATTACATAGCGCCATAAATGAACAGATCTGCCTATCAATATATGCACAATTGTATTCACTTTCAAAGCATACATGTATGTGCGTTTGTTTTATTTTATAGATTATCTAAATGGATATCCTTATCAGATAACCTGAAGTGTAAGTGTATTTACAAAGTATAGGCTACTTACCAATACACCATATGATAAGATCATACACTCCATCTTTGCTAACGGGTTCATTGGGATGTTTCTATAAGTAAATAACCACGACAAAAATTTTGAAAAAATAAGCTAAATTAAATTATGTGCTGGTATGGTATCGGTCACTTACGATGTATTTTCCAGATTCAATAGTACAAGTCCCTACTCCAACAGTAATCATGATCACAGATATGTATTTGGAAATTGGATACCTGAAATAAAAGGAATCCCTCGTATAAGAATGTCTCATTTTTGCTGATGAACATCAAATGTGCATGCCAATAATGCTTACCTTCTTTTCAGAATTATTATGCCTAGAATCATGCTTGTAATTAAAGATCCCTGAAAATAAAATAAAAACAATGAAACTTGCACATATTCTACGTAAGAACGAATTTTGGGTTGCGGAAATTTTTGGCAGTCAGGGGAAAAAATTAACATTGAATTTTCTTACCGAGCGAAATATCATATGCAAGGGCATTGATATATTAAAATTCAGTACTACATTATTAAGTACACTTGTTGTGAAGACGAAAAGTACTAGCATGACATATTTCCTGAAATTATAAGAGACTTTAATTTATATGCATTTGTAAAAGTAACAGAAGGTAGGACATGGAGGGGGATGATATGGAGAGTTGCTGATGTTTATGAAATGTTTATGAGGTGCATACCTTATTGGTACAACCGATTTTCTCCTTCCAAATTGATTAGTAAAAATGAGGCCCTCCAATGCAATAAACAGAAATCTGGTGAATGTAATTATATTACCACTTCCTGGATCATCTCTGAAAAATAAATCATGAAATGGAATATCCATTTATAAAATCCTAGAAAAGCAAGTACATGTAATGTCTACATTTCCATTTTTTGTCAAAGCTAGTACATTAGAAATACATACATGTAGCCTAATACAAGGTACGTGCTTTGGCAACATACTTTAATTTTACTTTATGCACATTCAGTTAGTTATAGCCATCTTTTTATAATTCACTTAAACCTTATAATCAATAGTCCTACTCAAAAGACTTGTCACTGACATTCTCAATGGATCGAAATATTTGCACCACCCAGCTAGAATTGCCAACTGCCCCAATTATTTAATCTGATGAATTGATCATTTGTTTTTCCAATACTATTTTTAGCATAGATGCTAAAACTATATGGTGAGAGCACTGGCTTCAATTATGTTCTCAATGGGCACTGCATGGTACTATGCATTCAAAATTAGACAACTAAAAATGTTTGGTCTTGCCATATAATGGCAGTGTTTTTAGATAAAAATGTTAAAATGTATGTCGTTTTTATATCAAAACTGTCAATAAAACTGCATTAATAAGTAAGCAGCAAGCTTGGCATACAAGTCACATTTTCTATTCATTGAGCAATAGATGCTTAAAAGACATTTTTTTCAATACTACGGTACGAATGAAAAACCTTGAGGGATGAAAAAACAAAATTCAATTCCCCACAATATCATATTGGCATGTTACCAAGTGCCACATATGACAGGGTGCAAATATATCTGCAAGCATGTGCCTATTTATCCACAACAAGCCTAATTTGTTATGTACCAAACAAGTCAGGTAGCAGTAGCACAAATTTGATTACTGTTATTATTAGTGAATAGGATGGAATATGCTGAATATGGTCATGTCAGATTATCAATATTTTTTTAAAATAAAATTTGAGCTTGCAAATAAAAAAAGGAAACCGATTATGCTAGCAAATATGGGATCAGAAATAACAATTGGTGAAGATTCTCCTCAATTTTAAATACAATACAGCTGAATGGGGAAAACAATTGGTTTGGCCTTGGTGTTTGACTAGATTTGCATGATATGGGTGGTGCTTAGCTGGTCAACTGGCGAGGGTCATCGATACATAACCGGCTTAAGTTGGACAAAATAGATTTGGTCAATTCATGGGATGGATAACACTTATGTAGCACAAACATATTTATTGAAAAAGTGAAAAACCGGTTTTATATTTTATTGATATTGCGAGTAAAAAGAGAACATTCGGCCTTTTGAGTGCTTGCATGGCCTATAAGCAAGAATTAATTTTTACACTTCTAAATCTATTAAATGGAATAATCATAAGGCCTAGCTATAAAGAACATTTTAAGAAATTATTTTAACATAAAAATTTCAGATATTTCTAATTTATCTTAAATTTCAAATTTGTGAAATCACATGGAATTTCAGCCTTGAAGAAACAATATGCAAATTAGTACATTTTTGCATAACTAGGTTAAAGATTCATTTATCGGCAACATTTTAAAATTCAATTGAATTAAAAGAATATTTTACTTACGTTACTAATAATTCTAGAAATATTACATCGCTACAACAACCAGCAAATAGCAGGCCGACAGAAGCGAACGGATGCATTTCCTTAAAAATTTAAGAAAATGGAGATGGCGATGAGTTGCTTCTATTCGGCACCTTTATTGTCCGGGGCTTCGTCAATGAATTTCGGTTACTTTATGCAGGTTCAGATGTACTGTTACTAAACAAAATATCGACTAATCAACTGAAAATTAGATTAATGACTAATAAAGGTGCCGAACAAGAGGAAACAACCCTCCAAACAAGCGCTATTTATACGTGTTTACATGAAAAATACCGTAGCAGGACCGTCGTAGCTAACAAGGAAATTAGTTCCTGCTCTTTATGACTAACCCTAGTGATGATGCCAATTTGAAGGGAAAGACGCCATATTGAAAGTCTAAATAGCTTTTTTTTAAATACAGCGTCCAGATATTTTGTGACGAAAAAGACGTGATTCGTGTGGAAATTGAAAAATAAAAGCTTTAACAATATACATTTACTTTTGCAACAAACTGCACAGTTATCTGTTCATTTGGGAAACTCATTTTTGTCCCAGATTTTCTGGACAACCTAAATAATAAAGTAATGAACTAAAAAAACGGACTATAAATTAATATACATATATTGAATTTTGGCCATGCAATTGTCCGGGCCATTCAGAAATACATGTAACTTCAATGTTAGTATACCAGATAAATTCTATGGTATTTTATTATAATTTGGCCCATTGGTTTCTATTGTTGACAATAGATAGGAAAGTCCTATTGTTTTCTATCGGTTTGAACTGTTTATTAATAAAGAACTTTCCATAAGAATACTGCACATGCGCATGAACATAGCGCCACTGGTGGCGAAATTTGTAACCACTAATACTAAATAGAAAAAATTTCCGTAGATGGCGCCACCGCTTATGGAAAGTCCTCCATTTTATTGTAAATGATCCACAAAAAAATAGATAGGATTATGGGTGCTCATGCACATTCCTATAATTAAATTACGTAAATTTTAAATATCATTGAAAGTATAAAGAATGTCAGAGTTTCATTTGAGGCGTACTTGTATGGTAAATTGTCAAAAGAGGTGAATTCACCTCCAGCTCTTCAAAAAAAGAAATAGGCTATTAATTATGTACTTGTACATGTAGGCACGTTCTCACGTGCAGGAAAGCACACGTCGATTTGCATGTAAAATACAGAAAAAAAATTGTTTATTACAATTGATCATATACATGTATACATAGTGTATGCTCGTATATACTGCATGATTACTTCAAACTAACCTTAAAATTGAATAATTTATTCTTCTTAATTTTCATAGTTGGATCCGAAAGTGGATTAAATTGAATTTCCATAATATAAAGTTAGCAAATGGAAAATCTTTTGCGAATTCGAATATGGGTTGCATTTTGGAAAATGGCGTGCCAATTTAAACTGGAAGTCTTTTTTTAACTACAGTTTTCATGAATTTGAATTTATAATGGAGAAAATTGTCATCTTTAATTAGGTAAGAATTTGACTCCTAAATTGTATGACCACAGGTCGATGAATTTTAATCTCGTTACGTAATCATATTGTTTGATTTGTGAGATTACCAGGCGCTAGGTGCTATAGCTAAAATATTAATGAACCTTTCACAAGATTTCTGTTTGATTTGTAAAATTTCAATTTATATTTTTTACAATTTGGCTACAGCGAATAGTAATTTGGAGATAAAAATTAATCTGTCTCGTCATCCGTCATAGAAATGCATACATGTATAAGTTTTATATAAGTTATTTAATTTATGCATTTCTAGATCCATTTTTGAGCCTATGTTGTCCCAAATAGAGGAGAATTTTCTGAAGAGCCAATGATGTTAGAGAAAAACACAATCCACCTATTTAGTAACTTGAATTTCGTCATTTAAAATATGGCGCAAATATTTCATAACTTCAAGATTATAATCATCAATGCATGAAGGTAATAGCGATAATAATTAATTTGGCGAGAACTTCTATAGAAATTCATTCCTCGCTTTGTACTTTATATTAAAATTTACTTAAAAGGGTCCTTTGCACGGAGAAGATAAAGCAGAATTACCATGTCTACCAAAGAAAAATAACTTTAAATATTTGAAGATTTCATCTGGCAACTATTACAGTTAAATGAAAAATTGCATCATGAATTGCAATCCAAGGAGGTCGGTCAAAGAACAGAAACTACATTATACAGTGTAAATGTAAAATTGAATATCTATTCAAGTACAAATGTAAACAAAAACTTTTCTGCTAAAAATTAAAAACTAAAACAAATTCTTTACCAAAATTGAAATTTGCTGGCATTGTAAAGTTAAATATAACTTTCTGTAATGCCTTTGAGCAAAGATGGCTGAAGTCACCATTTCTGCAAGTAAAAAATAACAAGGTGATGGCTAAAAGTAACCCATAAAACTAAACTATGATTGTATAAAAAGTCCATTAAGAAATGGGGTTCCGTCGATCTGAAAGTTTTTCCTGACTGATATAGCATTGTTAATCAAAGTCTTAATAAAATGAATTGAATTTGAATGATAAAGGAGGTCATATTAACTGTCGCGTCTTTCTCCTGCAAATGTTTCTTTCAACGCAACTCACTAGTAAGTGAAATTAAATTTCACACGGTCACTATCGAATGCCTGCTATGCACACATGGAGCTCCATTTGCACACCTGAATTTTAAGAACATTAATAAAAAATGAACCAAATAACGACCCTCGCGTAGACCTCATCACCGAGTATATAAAAAAAGAATTCGGGGGAAAAAAATGCAAATTTTTCATCCATTTCATTGACACAAACTCACTGGCTCACAAGATTAAAATGAAAGTAGATACAACAGAAAACTTACCATTGCGATGAAGCTATTCATTTAGAGACACATTGTATTATTATGACTTGCAAAACACGGGCCAAAATAATCAGATAATCTAGCAAACTATTTATATATCTCCTATATACATTCGCACACACCTGTAGAAGAGAAATAACAGGTGAATAACATGTCTTCTTAAAAACGTTACATTTCCATCTTTAAAAAAAGCTTTACCAAAACTTGGAACAATATTTCAAAACAGATTTTTTAAGTATCTAGATCACTAAATTATTTATTAAAAATATGACTAATTCTATAGCAGGAAATGTTCATTTTACGATAAAAGCATGCTTTTTGGAGAGATCATGTTGAATAAGTATAAAATTGATTTAGATATTGGGGAACGTGCGATTACACCCCCCCCCCCAAATTTCGTTGATGTGCAAATTTATGAATCTGCGTTAAAAATACAATAGGTTTTATCAAAAGTTTATTTTTCACATCATCTTAGATATCGCTGTAATGAGGGTATAGAGCAAGTAGGAAAACCTATATCTGCAAATAAAATTGGTGTCCCCTTTAAAATTGTAAAGCACCCCCATCCAATTGCATATTAGGAAAACACCTTTGACAATATTAACCTTCTATTTTGAATATTTATGATTTATATATGATAACTGAACCTCCCTGTATTCTTCTTAGGGGAGTATATGACCGAACCTAAGAAAATACCTCAGAAGAAAATAACATTATCAAAGGTGCTTTCCAAAAATGCAATTGGATGGGGGCCCTTTGAAATTCAAAATGCGGCCCCCAATTTTTTTTTTAAAATTATGAATCTGCACTAAAAACACCAAGTTTCGTAAAAATGTTTTATTTTCCAATCATCTTAAATAGAGCTGGAATCAATGAAACTGCATAAATCTCGAGAAATTTGCATCATACAGGATTTCTCTCCTGCCCTGCCCACACTGTGTTTTTAGCGCAGATTCATAATCTGCAAATATTGATATCGTTATTTCAAACAGAGGCAACAGAGGCTAGTTCACACGTGCCCCAATATCTAATTCAGTTTTATACTTATTCATCATGCTCTGAATTCCAAAAATCAAGCTTTTGTCAAAAAATGTGCAATTATTTGCTTATCTGCCCCACTATTAAGATTTTTCTGGATGATGAAGAATATAAAATATTTAACAATTTATCTCAATGCAAAATATCTCATTCATTTATTATGAATTATAAATGAATCTTTGAAGAAAAATATAATCATGATATCAAAAGATTGATAACAATTGTACTTTTTTTTTTGGGGGGGGGGGGATGGAGGGGAACAAGAGGAATTTTTTTTTACAATTAAAAAATATATGCCTATACACCTCAATACTCCATGAAAACATTATACCTGTTAACTTCTACAATTGCAGACATGGCTATGAGAATCTGTTTACAAATTACAGCATCACCATTTCTTTATATATTTTCAAGTAACAATTGTTTTTTTTTTAAGAAGAAGGATAAAAAAATGCATAAAAATTGAAAGTTTCCTTGGACGAGGTCAGGTGATTTTTTACATACTTAAATCACACCTGGACGAAGGTATCACAGTATCATTAGCCATGTACAAACCAATTTTCGCACACATCTGTCTCCTCTTGAAGTTTTAAAAGGAACGAGAGCATTGAGATATAAAACACCGGCGCCTGACGGCCTCTGGTGATAGAATTTTTCATTTCAAAATTGTTTTCCTTCTATCATTTTCAAAGCTGATGTTCAGCGAAATGAAAATTGATTATGTGAAGAAATTCAAATTATGAATTTCCAATTTCCTACTTTCTATAGATCGTGGGCTGATGTAAGAAACCCAAACTAAAAATGTGTTTTAAATAAATTTGAAAAACGAAAAAAAAGTTAGAAATAAAGATGAAACACCTGGTTTGTTAAAAATTAATATATATGAGCCTAGCAATGAGACTTTCATTTCTGTTGCAGCTAAATTGGTTTACATAAATTGTTGAAATCCATATGGGCCATTAAAAAGGATGTTAATAAAATTCTTGGGTAAATTGACAACCGCAGATATCCAAAATTTGCACAACAAATTTTACAATTTTATTTTATATGGACTTTAGCTTGGGAAGTCTGCATATTAAAGTAGGTTTCTACCTTACATCATGTTCATTTTTAATTTTGGAATGCTAGCTGCTGCTGTTTTATACAAATCTAGCACATAGTACCATAATTTAATTGATAAAAAAGTAGCATAGTTTTATCTGTATTATTTCTCTTATTATTAATATTCTAGTAATATAATTTAGGTAATGTATATAAAACTCGCTTTGAAAAGTTCCCAAATATGCAAAAAAGAAAATGTAATGATGACGTCCACATTAGCCTATACATTTCGACCTCATGCAAGTTTTATCAGGTGCTTTTGAGAATCAACAATGATAATTTCATACAACTATGTACAATGGATGTACATGTTTCATCAGGTGCAATTGGGAATAAACAACAATTGCAACCACATGTTGGTGTGCTATGTTTATAAAAATGTGCTTTAGCAACGTTTATTCGGTGCTTAATTACCTTGTGAATACACACAAAACCCATACACAGGTAACCCATACTCATTGTTGACACATGGTTTGGTAATATGAAACGTTTGAGCTGCTTTTTTATAATTTAATTTTTTTTGCAGCTTTAATATAAAGGCAATTTTATCCTTTTATGCAAACTTCTCTGGAAAATGCCAATGAAACTATGGACCATTTTTAAAATGTTTTCCAAAAACATTGAAAGAATATACCAAAGGACTGAAAGAAAAGACGGTTCATATAAGCTTCAGAGGTCAAAGTCACACAAACTTTAGCCAGTGCAGATAGATTCCAATTGGGTCTTATTTAGAGGACACCCTCGTCTTCAGGGGTCTTATTATATATTTGCTCTTATAAAGATGACTCACTGGTTAATGTACACAACAGACAAGTGGTCACTACACAGAGAATTTTTATAATGGAAATGTATTCCACTAAAACCATTTTATGACAAACGGTTTTCATAACGAGATGGTCACTTTCCCAGGTTTTACTGCATCCCTTAAAAATCACAGTTATGCACTATGAAGGAAATTAACATCTTAAGTTATTTTATTACTCGTAATAATCAATCAACTTTCCTCAAGTCGCAAATCTCCATTCACACATTCCTAAAATTATTTAAAATTAAAATTAAGGTTAAGAATGTTTTTTATTTCCAACGCTTGCCTGGGCTGCCTTCTTTGCCTTAACCATTTCCACCAGATCCTAGAAAAAGAAAATGTCAAAATATATTAAAATTTAATGGCACATAGTGGTTGCTCATGCATGACATTTCAGACCATAAACAAACATGGTTATTAACGTTTCTGATTTTTTCGAAATGCTTGGGTTTGCAACTATATTTATTTGATCAATACCAAGTTTCATGGCAGCAGCATTAATCAAATCTTATTATGGATCTTTTTATGACAAAAATATAAATATGAGTATGTATTTGTCAATACCATAGTAGGTTTCCATGCCCCTTTATATAAATTCAGACGTTGACCACCTATTTTTTGAAGTTCATGTGATTTTTGTAATCTGAATAATTCAATAAATTACATACCTTATAACGTCTCAAGCAGTCTTTTTTGCCTCTACCTGGAATGCATTCAGAGATGCTTTCCCATCTGTTGGCTGCACTGGGTCCATAGGTTTTTAGGGCTTGCTCCAACAGTCGCTGTTCCTCAGCTGTCCACGGTGCAGGATTCAAGCCTTGCATTTCAGCAGGAGCTAGAAATAAAACGGTAATATAATTTATTTAAGTAATATAAGTTTACGAATTCTATTGCAGAGGAATGTGTTTCTTTTGTATAAATAAAATACTGCAAACCATGGCTAAATTAAGCTAGAAAACCTATATACTAGGCATTCAAATTTAAACAGTATCACCCAATGCTTCACCCAGTTCACATAAACTGAACTTTTCTGGGATGGGAACATGTAGGGCATTGTCATTCTTGAGATACATGCATGTTTATGAAGATACGTTCATTGATGTAAACTCCCACAAATACTTACAGTAGGTCTATATTGTATTTAGATTAAAATAGAAAACTAAACCAAATATTGTAATAATACAATTTTAATAGCATTTGCATTAAAAAAAATATGATTTCACGGTAAGGAAAGTATTGTTAAGAAGCTCTACAGCAGAGTTTTTCTTCCAGTGTGCCACCAAATTTCTGCAGGTGTGCCATGGGAATTTGAGGGAAGGTCGAAAGATTTTATTGTTAAAATATTGGGTTTTTTTAGAAGAAAAAATTGAACTCTCCACTCTTCTTTATATTGGTAATAAGTATTGAAAACATAATTTGTCTATATGCCATTGAGTAACTCCATTCATTCAAATTTATGGTGTGTTCTCCTGTACAGAGACAATTTTTAGGCCTTGCTCAGTGTAATTTGAATCAAAAAGGTTAGCATTACAGTAAATAATTATAGAAACACGGATTACATTAGCTTGTATCACATACAAATATGTAATGATTGCAATGTATGGTTCAGTAACCAATTCACGGTTTCCATTACTAGTTTCCCCACTTTAACAACAAATTTACTTCAAATTTCTCATTTAATTAAAAATATAAAAGAACGTTTCAAAGGGCAGGTGCAATTTAAGATAGAATTAAATTCACTGTCTAGCTATGATATTTAAATCAGAACAAATTAACCTTAATTTATTCCCCCAAAGATTTATTTCTATTTTTAAATTCCTTGCAATTTGAGCAAAAATTCTTACTTTATAGAAAGTAAAGTAAAGACAATAGTTGTGCAAGATTTTAAATTTTTTTCAACTTTTTTAATAGAATAAAAATTTAATGGCTCCTTATACTACGTCTAGGGAGACGATCTGCAGTTAACCTGGTTCATTAAAAAAAATACTGGGCCTAAAACACACAAAAAATGGCTTATGTATGTAATAGCCATTCAGCTGGAATGCTATCAAAACAAAGACTAGATAATCAATTCAGTAATAACAGCCGGAAATCAACCATCAAGATAAGATTTTTGAAAGGAGATGTCAGTGCGTGCCTAAGTAATGAAAACAAAATCAAAGTTCTTCATTAGAGCTGTAGAGGATCCCCCAAAGACGATACCAATTTGTTATTTACACAATTGAAAAATTAAACGCAAATCTATAAAAAAAACTAGTCCAGGAATAAAAAGAATTCAAACCTAAAATATATGTAATGCAATATCTATTGTTCCCATAAGTTCATCCACCTTCCATGACTTTAGAAACAGCAGTGATGGAAAAGTTATGGAAACCTACTCGTAAGATCCCAAGAGGGAGATGGCTTACACTTTCTCAAAATGACAACAATAAGAATGCAGTAGGGGGATAAAACTTTCAGATTAATGAAGGTGAAATGATGAGGGAGGATGCAAACCCAGAGACTGCAACTGGGACAAAGAAAAGTAGAACCAAGAAGCTGCTGATCCCAACACCAACCCAACTTCAATCGTGCACAAAAGAAAGAATGGGTCTCGTAAGTAAGCACAAAATGTAGTCCGTCCTGCCTGCGAAGCGTGAAATAACGACCACATAATAGCCCCAGCATGATAATCACGCCAAACCATATGAGGCAAGAGCTCAATACCATACGGGCACAAATATTTAATTTCATTTTTTGCATCATCATGAAATCCGCAACATTTATGCAAAGAAGCAGCAGGAGACGAAAATTGATAGCGGCACTCGGTCCGCTTAATTACATGACCGTAGTGAGGGTAAACAAATTGTGTAGCCGATGGCCGATGGTGTGAATTTTCATTTTCCCAATAGCTTAATTCACGAACTCTTTGGCAACTGAAGCAGTGTTAGTGAAATTTGAGAGAAACACTGAAATAAATCGCTAACCCCATGACTTCTAGAAATCGTAGGGTTGATTGCCCGAGAATTGAATTCTGAGGTTATTGTATTCATGGCAATGGACATTTCATCCTTCACTTTGATGAAAACAATGTGCAACAGAGTAGGCCATGAAAATCTAACAGATAATTTTAAACTTATTATTATGGAAAATAAAAAAAAAATATTTGTATAAAAATTTTAACATGTTAGTACCGTAGCAGAAATGTGAGCCTGCATGTTAATATTTATATCAAATATATATTCAAATGAATTATTAAAATATAAAAAGTTACATAAAATATCTAATTTGGCAAAAGTCGATTTAGAACTGTTGCACTAGGACGTTTATTTTAACGTTATGTATAACTAAAAATGTATAAGTATCGGAATATATTACTTTTTATAAAATTACAAGTTTTACATTACGCTCACGTGTAGTCATTAAAAAAAAATGCAAGAATAGAGGGACTCCTATTGACGAGCACTCCTGGACACTCAAAAGACATTAAAAATTGAGTCATCTGCTCAAGTGTACCTCAGAACTATTTAAGGCCAGAACTTTTTGTTGGTTTTTTGAAAAGAGCATAGTCCTTTGCCGACAAACGATGTAAACTTTAGGGTTACGGGTTTAGGGGTTTTCAGGGACTTTTGATTTGTTCAAGAATTCTGCTTAAATGCCTGAGTTCCCCTAATGTAAAAACGACTTAAAATACAAAAACTATTTTTGGTGGAAGAAAAAGTTAACGAAATGCAATTTTTTTTTTCTATTAACGATTTGCCAAGTGCACCCTTATAAGCATTCACGCAAAACAATTTAGATGATAATATTAATGTGTCCTTACTGTCAAAACGTTGCGTAGGCGCAGCCTCATCATTGGATGTTGTTGGTTTCTGAGTTTTCTCAAATTTATGATAAGCGCGTTTATTGGCTTCCTCCTTCAGTGTGAAATCTTAAAAACGAGAAAAATGTCAAGGTGTTATAGGTATTTAAATAAGCAGTAGTGATTCCATTAGCAACAAAAAACGTGAAAGTCTTCCTAATTGGTGACATCAATACAAATTTCAACGTTGTTATTGTCATTTCTCGAAAAAAAAAAGGTTTTGCATTTGGTCCAATGCGTCCAGAACCATAACTACATTTGATACAAGGCTTACAAGAACAGATGTTCCTTTAATCTTAATTTTTAATGAAACATCGAAATACCAAATAAATGTGATAACAGGAAAATTAGCTGCATCTATAGTGGACTTGTATGATTCATCCCTATTTCGTTTTGTCATTCGTACTTAATGCCAATGATTGTCTTACCAGATTTCTGTAAATCTTTAGCCTTTGTCAGCACTTCTTTTGCAGTTCTTTTACACTCAGCAGCATTTAAAGAGTGTTGGTTCATATAATTAGCCACAACCTCCCATCTGCAATTCAAAATCATACCATTACAAAAAAATGGGTTAAAAAAATTCTGAAATGCACTTTACATCGGGTAGAAAAGTTGGTGTATGGATAACTTCATCACATCAAACCGACCTTTGGTTTGTCCCAGCTGGAAACAAATTTACAGCTTTGATGAGTAGTTGAACGTCATCTTGCGACCACGAATGTTTCTGATTAGCAGCATCTCCACTCGATGATGTAGATTTATGAGCTATATTAAATAATTCATCCTTTTCTTTTTTCAATTGATCGTTTAAGTCTTTTACCTAAAACGAGGAAATGCAAATCTTTAAATCAATTTCGTTGTCTTTGGATAGTGACACTGAAGCCTTTAACCCTTAGAAAGTAGCTAACCTGCTCTAAGAAAACTTCTCTTCCTTTAATGGCGTCGCATTTGATAAGAGATTTGTTTAATTCTTCAATACTAGAAATAGAAATTAAATTGTTATTAACAAAAGTGGAGCACAAATATTAAGAAACAACAATGCGAAAATAACAACTCAAAATATAATTCATTTACGAGTATATTTCAAACCATTGAGGTTTACTATTTGCTCAAGTTGAAAAATAAAAATTACAACAACATAAAATGGCCTGAATATGAAGTATATTTTAAGTCAATTATTTATCTGCATGTAATGCTCACAATGATGCGTGTTTACAAAATAAGTAGGCGAATTTAAATAATGGCAAATCCCTTTGAAACAAGAATTTGGTCAACTACAGTTAATATATTGCTACATGAGTCACATAGAAAACAAACTTAAGGACCTGATAAATACAAAGAATAATTTAAATGAAATACTTGAAAATAACATTGGAGTAAGCATTATTCCAATTGGGTTTCACATTTTCCAGGCTACCAACTTTATGTACATGTATATAACAATCGCTGTTATTACAACCGAAATACTGTTCAAATATTCAGAGTATACTTTCCAAGAAGTTTTGTATGTTTCTATGCTGCTGTTTTTTTTTACAATGCATTTAGCTTTAACATTTTAAGTAACACATTTCAATCAATTTTAGTCCTACGTATACATCCAAGGATCATTGTTAAACGTGATGAGGACAAAGCATTTTTTCTTTTTAATTTTCAAAACACGCTTCCAGTGTTTACATGAAAACAAAACGTACTCATTTAATTGAATTGCTTTTTCTTAGAATCACGTCTTCCATTTCAAATAAGTCCCATTTAAAGAAAGATAAAATGGCAAAAAGAATAAATTCAGAAAATGTTCAATCACAACCAAACTAATTCCAATGTAAATACAAGATGTCCTGTGGCTTCTATAAGGAACAATCTTGGCATGTGTATTTTTTTATAATTACAAACCCTGTTCAAAATGTTCATAGAAAAAAAAAAAAAAAAAACAATTCTATTGGCCCCATTTGCCAATAAATTAAAACAGTTCAAACCAATAGAAAACAATAGAATTTTTCTATGATCCTATAGTCAACAATAGAAATCAATGGGCCAAATAAAAATAAAAATTCTGACCAGGGAATGCAAAATGAATATTTTGCCCACCCCATACTAGAACTTGGCTAAAATGTTATGATGGCAATGGAGAAGGTTCATTTCATATGGGAGGCCAGGCAAAAAAAAAACTGCATCGGCATTTGTCCACATTACTATTCATAATGCTCTCCATTATGCACGCAGGTTTTTTTTTTGCTAGTTTCGATGGGAAACCCCACATGGTGTAACTAATTGGATATTCAGGGATTGTAGCACGTGCACCACACATTCACACTGTTTGGGGGCAAAACCTCACCACTGGACATGCAACTTCCTTCTAAACATATGAACCATTTCACCTACTATTTGCTGCGCTTGATTGTGCATATGGATTTCAAGTTGAAAACGTTGAAAAATGCATTCAAAGAGAACGAAAAATGAAGAAAAAAAAATAACGTCAAGTCACTGCTGTCGTTTTCAATTCAAATTCCTTTTTTTCTACAGTACTCGTATATGCTCAGCTAAATAATAAAACGTTGCAGCTTACAAAAATTAGCAATATTGCGAAGCTCGTCATTTCTTTAAATAGACCTTTTGGATCCCGAGGAAATAAATTCGGGAAATTCCCCAATTTATGAAATTCATAAAAGTTGTGATTTTACATCATATGCTGGCCTCATATGTTAACACATGTGCTTATCATGTATTTATCTTAATTGTAGGAGTAATTGTAAAGAAAAAAGGTGATGTCACCACATCATTACAACAACTAGGCGCCTGGTTTGCTGAAAGTTTTCAGAACTTTACATCCATCTTAGTTTCAGTTTTTTAAAAGGTCAGATCCAATATAAAGTGCAGGGACGTGGTATAATTGATCATGAGAGCCACGTTGAGCGCATTATCACATAAGCTCATAAATTACCAGGCGAACAATAAACAATTAACTGAGCATGGAGTTGAAGATGACCATCACACTGAAAAAAGCCCACCGCCTAACAATTTTCAACTTCCGAATGACATAATGATAAGCACGTTGGCAGTGAAACCTTCAAGAAGCGGATTTTTGAGGCGATAATAAAACAATTATGCTGATCATAGGAAAACAAAAATAACACAGAAAGAGATTGAGGAAATTAAAAATTAAGCGTACATGCGCTAAAGGCCATGATAATTGACCAGTGCAGCATCCGTTAGCAGTGCGTATGCTTGCCTTGGATGCAAAGCTAATTAAATCTAGAATACGGATCATTATGTGAAGAGACACTAGAATCTCTTGTTTTGAACTTTTATATGATAATTAAATTTATACGAGCGATTGTTATAGCGAATGTCAGCACATCAAAAAAGCTATGTATTATCAGGCAACAGTACAGACAGTGTTTCACTAAGGATTTTAAAAAATTAGCTTTACAGTACGTTCTATGAATACATCTCCGGTTTCACCAACCTGTTTAATTGGTTACTAAACAAGCCACATTAGTCGCATATTGATATAATGGACTTTACTGACATTGACTACTTTTATGGGGCATTCAAATTGGGTGATGAGACCAGCCCTAATGATGCTAGTTTAAAATTGTCATTTTTTTATTTGCAAGACGTGTAATTTTCAAATCTAAAAATAATGTCTAAGGCCATTTGCAGCATCGATTTTTACTGAATTTCAAGCATATAATTTGCGGAATAAACATGCAAATGCACGAAGGCGCCACAAATCTATGCTGTCAAAATTGTCAGGTAGGTATAAGGAGTGTATTGGTTCCTTCAGTTTAACGAAAGTTTGTAAATAATCAATGTGTATTAAACTCAACACAAAATCACTTTTTATACAGATTTAAAACCCATGCTGGGAATTTTAATTAGTTATCAGTCTACATAACACAAGCTAACTATCGCTCGGCGATTGCCCTGACAAATATATTAATAAGAGTTTACTGATTATTCCATAGGAAAAAAATTAATTTTTTAAGCCAAGGTTATTAAATGCTATTGCGGGCAAAGGCCAAATCAAGTTTTAGATTAACAATTATTCTTTCTTTTTTTCATCGGTGTATTTACTAATACCAGAAACCCTGACCTCCATCAACATGCGTTTAGATCTCATAAATAGTAATTCGAAAAGCCAATGTAAGTAGCAATAATTACTTTTATCTTAATCATATTTTTTTCTGTGCATGATGAGTAGGCTCGTTACCTACGCATTTCGCTTAATTGCAAATCAACGTGCTTATTTCTGGAAAAACATGCGAAAATAAACTAGGCAAACACTCACCGGCAAAGAGGAAGCAGTTCACAGAGTTTGTCTAGCTCAGCCATGTTTGATACCATTTCAGTACTTTCATTAGCAAAATAATTTAAATCCTGAAAAAAAAATTATTGCATTAGATTACATCACATTTTTATTTTAGATAATTATAAACCACGTAAAAATGGATACACAATTGAAATTACCTTGCATAGTGTCCTTAAATTCCTGCGCTCCTTTTTCAACGATTTCTTAAGGGCTTCCTTTGCCTTTTTAGCTGCTTCCGCCTATAAGAACAAAAGGAAAGTGTTGAACAAGAGCAGTTATATGTGCATAAACAATATATATTTTCATATAAAAGCTAGCAACGTTTGCCCATGTGATAACTTGAATGGGGCTTGCATTGCAATTCGGGCATCACTATTGGAATATTTTCCAGAATGATTTTCAAAAACATCAATAATATAATGCATATTGTTAATCTTCGCAAAATAGTACCCCACGTCTTGTAGTCGCTTATAAATGATAGACTTTTAAAGCCTTTTAACAAAAACGAATTAACGCCTAGCAATGTATTATTTTACCTGAATTCTAGCTTCTTCTTCTTCCTTTTCTTTGGCTTTTCTTTCATTCTCCAGAACTGCTTGTCTTTTCTGAGAAATCAAACAGGAAAAAGTACTTTTGTAAATTATTTTGATTGTTTTTTTTAAAACAAGCATGTATAAAAATAAGTTAATTTCATAAAACTGCCTTTTTTAAATTTTTCTAGTCGGCTTATATAAATTAAAACGGCCATTTTCCAATAAATTAAAATTCTGCGTCTTCAAATTGCTCTCCTAATACACATCTACAGCTGCCATGTTGCAAAACGCTAGCAATATGCATTTTTCAAGTACAAACAGAAATGCAATTATAAATGAATTTCAAAAATCGGCATGATTGGTAAAAAGTAAGGCATTCCAGGATGGGGCTTCCCCTAACCTGACAATACCTGCCTATATGACTGAGGATATTTTAATAAAAAGTGAAAGTGGAATGTGAGGATAGCTAGGAGTTGACTATGGTTAAGAATTGTTAGGAAAACATTTTCATTACTAATCACAATGACATGCGCTTGCAAAAATTGCATCCCAATGAACATTTAATGGGTTATAATAATAATAACAGAGCATGGCATTTTCTATTGAATTTTTGTAGTCTGTTTTAACTAAAACAGCAACAGCGAGTTAGTATCAAAGGAGTACATTTCATGGATTAGATTTCAATATATGCGATTGTTTAAAATGATGTTTGTGTTCCATAATTGTCTGGATCAACCTCATGTTTTGTTGCCATTTTTTATAATTTTTTTTTTTCTGCTCCTGTGCCATTTCTTACTTGTCCCATAAAACTCAATGTGAACTAATCAAGAAGCGTTGTGGAATTAATGGGACAAGCATTGAAAAGTGTAGCAAGCTGCCAGAAACGGAAAGCCACCTGTGATATATTCAAATAATTGAAAACAGATTTGCTTCTGTTACGGCTCACAGTCTTATAGAAGAAAAGACAGATGCTTAATACAGTTTCATGCACAAAGGGTATAACTGCCCTCGATTAATCATTATATACAAAAATTGAATATGGAGATTACATAATAAAAAGACAAGAAGACTCTTTAAATCGAAAGTCAATCAAGAATAGAATTCTGCATATAGTTCACTGATGCACCTGTTCGACGTATATGTAACTGCACACCTGGCTGCATATGTGCTAAAACCCACTCTGAAAGATTGTATTAATTTCACGCAAAAAAAGAGAAAAGAGTAAGCCAAGCGAGTTATCGCGCAAATGACTTGTGACCTCTATCTTTTTCTTTATTACCATAAACATCACACAAGGAAAGTTTTGGCAATGCAAGAACACAATGACAAAGCAGCTCTAGATTACCCACAATTTCATTTTGCTAGTCACTATCAATTTTTCAACACACATCTTTTCTAATGAAACATTTAACTTTCACACAAACAAATCAATTCTGGTTTTGCAGAAGATATATTTATGGTTAAAGTCAATGAACTAGTTCAACCCGCTGCTTCCGAAGAATACATAATTACACGCTATTCTGGTAGCAACTTCCAAAAATGCTTGCATTTGCCGTTCCAACCTTATAATCAACTCCTGCATATTTCACGACTGTTATTATTGCTACAGTCCATTGCTAATCCAAGGTTTACATACACGGTCGATTATGATTTTGCGGCTGAATAACCTTATATACCAAAATCTTCGCACACATTGACCATGTGGATTTTCAATTAACAAACTTATTGACACCATGGCATAAACTAAGCTGAAATATCTATTTAAAGATGGACACGTTAAATTGTGAAATCTCAGTAGGCTCTGATGAATACCTAATGGCTCCTTCAAATTAACACCGAGACTCCTACTGTTCGCTACTGCCCTTCTGGCACGATGTGGTCAAACTTTCAATAATGAATGATGGCAACAGTTGTATCCATATTAGCATAGTTCACGATCACTCAAGAGCAAGTTTAATGAAGCGCATCAGCATGCAAGCAAGCAGATGTACCCACCCGTTCTTCTTCCTCCACCTTGGCACGAACGGCATCTTGTTTGGCCTTCTTCTGGGCCAACTTGTGCAGGCGAGCCTCATCCTTAAACCTCTGCACTCGGGGATCGCAGGCATAGGCATTGTCTAAAAAAAAGGACCAAAAATGAGTTTCGAAATTAAGAGCATGAACAGGAGCATTCGTTGTAGATCATGCAGTAAACTGGGTAACTAAGATTTGTTTGCCAGGGTTATTAAAAACGGGGCCGGAATTTTAGCCGCATAAAAACGGTACTGATTTTACGCAAAGGAAAGGAAGACAAAACACATTAAATGTGTAATCGACACCTGTGAGCGGTTCAGACTCAGCTGCCTAGTTTTCATTAATGGGTGTCAATCATTCATTGTGCCATCGGATTTCCAATAAGGGAAAAGATGGCACACACAAAAAATTGTTTGCTGCCATGATCCAAAAAATAGAAAAACCCTAAAACACCAAAAATTCGCAAAAATCAAATTATTAAAATGTTATGGCCATGCTGAAGCGACCTCAAAAAGCCTGAAGTTCGAAAGACGATGAGGTGCTTCGAAGGACCTTGACAAATTGAGAATTTCACTATGCACCTGACTTACAAATGCAAATAAAACGTCTCATTTTAGTAAGTAGTTTTTTTGTGTTGTTGTTTACGCATCGTGCTTATTTAAGCAGAAATAATATGGATACTTCGCATGGTAGCAAACGTTTGCCAAAACAATACTCCTTTCCGAAACTTCTTGACCTACCCAGTTTTACAAAGGATAATAACAATAAAAAAAAAAACAGCCCATGGAACAAGCACTTGCAGGTCTGACATTCCCAAGCAGCCTCGGTTTTGTTGACATAAACTTTAAAATAAAAATGGGTAGTTCACGAAAATTACAATGTAATCGTGAGATGATGATTCCCATTTCAAAGGCTGAAATGAAAACAATCTCATCCGTCTTCCCTCACCCCCTGTAGTGTTCAGGAGGTTTAAAGCCTACCACAATAACGGGTGTGGAGAGTAAAGGTGTTATTATGTAGCAAAACTGCATTAGTCGTACATGCAGTAAGTAGCAGCATTGTTAGAAAACTCATTTATTACAGCTACCAAGAGATGTTTGTAATCGGTTTGAAAAAGGTAGACATCCAAAGGAACTGTTCAAGGTTTCGCTATAATAACGAAGAGGAAGTAAGCTTATTATCTAAAAATATTCAAATGCCAGTATTTCCAGCTTCGTGACAAATATCCTATACCATTGATTTTCTTCAAAGTGTCTCATAATAAAGGCATAACTGCCAACCCATGGACGATCATATGCATCCAATCACATTTAAGTAATGCATTAGACTTGAATGCAAGTACTAAATTTATAGAACAATAAAACAGGGTTCCCACATATTTTGTAAATATATTTTCAACTTAGCTGACTTTATATAACTGTTTTCCTTACCATCATATATCTTATCTCATTGCTTAAATGACCATCTTAACTTCAATTTGGATTTTACATAATCATATCTGAATTAAAAAGATCTATGATTAAATTGTACACAACAGTAGAGAAGTACTCTAAGAAATCACCAAGGAGTTTTAATATTAAAAACAGCAGATTTACTAAAAAAATACAAAATCTATTACAGTTTGCTGTTTTTAATACTCGTTTGTGATTTCCTCGAGTACTTCTCTACTGTTATGAATTCGTCAGCCTTGATCAATTTTTTTTAATAAAATGTACACGTTTGTTATAACTACTAACGTTTTCTGTAAAAACAACTGTTGAATTTCCCTATCTTTTACAAAATAAATCACTTTTCCCTTAGCTACTATTCCAGGTCAATCCGAATCCCCTGACAATTCCAGCTTTTTCAGGTTTATGGCAACCCTGTATTAAAATTGACTGGTAAAATGAGTTTTGTTGTTGTTGCAAATTGCAAAACGATCATTTAAATAGAGTATATATGTAGTTCATTTCATTGCACCGACATGATAGCTTATGTGAATAAAGCACAAGAAAAAAAATTCCATATTGGAACGATGTTATTTATCCAGATTCCGGATGCAGTTTTGGCCACACGATCGACTGTCACGTAACCAATGCTTTAATTATAGTAAGCCTGTCCATTCTAGTGATTTCAAAACTAGCTAACAGTAAAACCTGCTAAAGGTGACCACCCAAAAAATGGCCAAATTCGGTCGCTGTATACAGGTGGTCACTAAACAGAATTTTTATGAAGGAAAGCATGTATGCACGTAAACCAATTTATGAAAAGTGGTAACTATGCAGAGGTGGTCACCATACAGATGTAATTACTTAATAAATCATAAATAAGCATTTTTGTTTTGTACAACAAAAACGGATTAAAGCTAGCACGACTGTACAGCACTAGCACCTTAATGTTGAAACACCATGAGTATTGAATAGTTCAGTCTAATGCGTTGTGAATGCATTAGTCGTTGGTTTCAACTACTATAGGCTTCACATGTAGCTCAATGAACCTTTCTTCAAGATCAAATTTGCAGACCGATTGACCTCCCCCATCCCAACAAATGTAGCATCGCAAATCCAACCGAAACGCGAATAACTGCCCTTCTACATAGAATATCATTGTCTTCCAGTCACAACAATCATTAACTTATTGCATGCGCTACCGAGACAAGGCTATACCAATATCTGCAAGTACGAGCCAGAAATGTTTGCCAAATGGCCAATTTGGTATTCGATAACAAGTAACAGTTATTTTCTTATAAGCTCAAAACTCATACATCAAAAATTCATTTTTGTTGGTTTTAAAAAAACGTCTACCTTCTCAGGGTTACCAGGAGTAACGCATGAGTTGCTGCGCGTCATTGACAAGGCCGAATATCAAGAGAGTCATTAATAGCTTGATTATGCTGCATACTTGGGAGTTGTGCAAGCAGCATAGCGTAACGGCTCTTTGAGGGAAAAAATGCACACCTGCAAAGTGAAGTGAACAAGCCAGGTAAAGCACAGGAGGGGGGGACTGCAACAAAACCTGGCAAGATTCTCTAGATCAGACTAGATTTGATGCTAGCCAAATAAAAAATTGAAAAATGTCGTGACTAATGTACTACACAACAACTTTTACGAAATTAAAGGCATACAGTTCAATAGAGTCGAAGAGGATTGATTAGCTAATCGCATCCAGACAGCCTTCCTTCATTCTGAATATTAAATTACAGAACATACAATTATCTGGCTAATTCCAGGTTAGAAATGAAAAGGAATTTTAGTGTTCAAAAGCTTAATTAGCTAGTATTTCCCAAGTAATTACTTGCTTGCAGCATTCCATTTAAAAACTTGTGTATCTTGGCAGAATCCATTACAAGCATTATTTCCAAACCCTTAAGGCACTCCAATAGTTATGATTCTAAAATAATGCTCTGGATGTTGCACAAAAATGCTGCAGCAACATTATTTAATTGCGTGAAATTTTTTTACCGAAACTTAGATCAGGGTCCATTTTGGTTGTCTTTTGATTAAAATGTTTTTTTACAAATGCTGTTATTTTACATGGCTATCAATTAATCGTTATTGTTTGCACTGGTCACAAATAGTCTTGTCCAACACATGTCCAGTCGTAATTGTACCATTTGCGTGTGAAAAAACACTCATTAAGATTTGCATGGTTCAATGAATTTAGCACCGCTTTTAAGAACTTTTCTATTATTCAGATTGAAATATCATTTTTAAACCTAGAAATCAGACATCTTAGGTTAAGGTCTTAGCAGCCAACTGCTACATTTCCACTCTAATAAAATTTGCTTTAAAAAAATTGAACTAAAATTTCCAGAGTAAAACAGGTAGGTTGTTAGCCCTGGTCAAAAATTCCATAGATAAAAATAGGGAAATTCTATTGGCCTTATTGTTTCTATCATTCTATTGACTTTGTTTGATTGGTATTGCCTTATTCATTTGGCAATAAATTAAAACAGTTCGAACCATTGGAAATAATACAATTTTTCTAAGATCCTACTGTCAACAATAGAAACCAATGGACCAAATAATAATACATCAGATGATATAAGGGGGCGATCCCCACTATGATTCACAATGGTTAAGATGGGGCCGAAATTCAAGCTGTTGTTTTTCCCTTTTGTTTTTAAAATTTTTTGAAAATTTTTTT
>JAQGCC010000238.1:0-46503 GCA_034698905.1 Xestoiulus laeticollis | reverse complement strand
ACGAGGATGGGGAATTTTACTCTTTAATCCGGGGATGGGGGCTAGAGTATTCCGGAGGGTAGGGAGGTTTAGAGTATTCCGGATAAGTTGTTTGGCTTGCTAGAGTATTCCAGACAAGAGGGAGGGGGTGGGGGTTGGAGTATTCCGGACAAGGGGATGGGGGGGCTAAATTATTCCGGACAAGGGGATGGGGGAGACTAGATCATTTTGGACAAGGGGTGGGGAGATTTAGAGTATTCCAGACAAGGGGGAGGGGGTGGGGGTTGGAGTATTCCGGACAAATGGGGTGGGGGGTTCCATATTCCGGACAAGGAGGAGGGCGTCTTCCTTCGTGCAATAATCCTGGAACCGAATTTTCCTTATAGGCCGATTAGGGTTGAGGGGCCTAGGAGGCAAGTACTCGTTCGTTAAATGGCCTATGTTGGTTCCCCGCTTTTTCACTCTGTGTTCTGTACCTCCCAGCATGTTGGGATCCACATTTCAGTGATCGATTTTCGATCTACCCTGTATGCTGAAACGGGGAGCGCCGCGGCCTCCTCAGCCAGAGGGCGCCCCGTCAGTCGTTCCATGCTCTGCCTCCCCGGGAGCCATATTGAATGGCGGCTGATCAAGGGCAACGTAGGCACATTTTGCGCTTCGTTGTTTAGGTAGGAGAGTGAATTTGTAACTCGATTTTTGGGCGAAATTTGCGTCGGCGGGAGTACGGGGGAAAGTGCCGTCGATGAGACGATAGATGCGCGCTCGAAAAGCAGCCTCAAAATGCTGCGAGGAGGGCCGCGCGTCGCCATGACTCGTATCTTATTGGTATCCGTACTGTGTTCTTTTTTTTTTTTTTCTCCTTCTCACATTCTCTCTCTCTCTCTATGTGCCTATCTTCGTATTTAACGCCGTTTTAAGGCGACGAGCTTTATTTGAAATTGGCGAACGAATAGCGGAGGCAGGCGCCCCTGCGAACCCCTTTTCGAGCGCTCGAAATATGCCTCTTTTCGGCTTTTTCCTCCGCTTCTGGAAATGCTACTATTGCTGCTTATTTTAGGACTAGCGCTTTCGGCATGCGGCCTCTATTACTCGCCTTTCTTGCCTTTGTAGGGGTGAAAAGTTGGGGAAATTCGCGTATTTTTTTATCCCCTTTCTCGCTTACCCCCTCCTCCTAATTTCCTTCTTCTTTTAAAACTCATCGAGATTGACCCGAAATAAGAAAAGCTCAATTTTTATTGCGCAGTGTTCAAGTTGTCCACCTCTCTTCTCTCGTTTTGTTCTGGGGGGGGGGGGGGGGAAGGAAGAAAAATTGCCGGAAGGTGAATCTCTAATTTCGCCGCACGCATGTACGTTTTAGGGGGTGGAGATGGAGATATTGACTAACGTGGCTTTTATAGGATAACAAAAAATGCTATTTCCCGGTGTGTGCATTTTGCTCGATGATTTTGTTTCGTGTAGAACTGTAGAGCGTTGAATTAGGGATCTCTTGACCTCGTGGCTAATCTGGAAGTTGTGAAAATTTTACCCGTTCGTAGCCACGTGGGAGAGCTTTAACGCTCTCTTGGATCCAAACGGATTACCTGAACTCTATAGCGTGTGGTTTCATCGCTTTCGACATCACGATCAACCCCTAAATATGGATCCTTCCTGCTTAGAGGCTAGGATGGGACGTGCTTGTATTCTCTCCCTAAAAAGCCCCCTCTGTTGTAAAAGCAAACTTGCTTTGAGACTAGGTGCTGCAATTTTAAACTTTTCCCCCCATGCAAATTCGGTTAGTTTAATCTAAGGTGCATTTCCACTTGCTCGGTTTCTCACCTAATAAAAATCACTGCTAATTTGATTATTTCAAGTTTTAAACTACACTTAAGCATCGAAAACTCGTAAGGTTAAGTATTTTTTGACCTGAGTGTAAGAACCCGAAATCTTAGCTTCAAAGCAAGACGTGTTAAGAATCCCAAGTAGTCTATTTTGAGATCATGCTTAGAGGCTAGGATTTTACCTCGAAATGACATTTTCGCTTGTAATCACTGCCTGGAAAACCCATCCATTGTAAAAGCAAACCTGCCTGGAGGCTGGGATCTATAAATTTCAAATTTTTAATCTTAATTGCTCTCCACACAATGCAGCTAACTAAGCCAGTAAATTTCTGATCCATTTTGCATAATATGTAACTACTAATGAGCTGAAAATCTGCTCGTTTGCTGGTTATGTCATCTTTCCATTTAATCTAATACTCGCAAGGCAATATGCGAGTTTTTATTTTTTTTTTTTTAAAACTTACCCTCTGTATTTCGATTAAAATTCTTTGTTATCGATTCCTAGTACGATGACCACTATTCCTGCGTCATAACTTTATTATTGTGCGTTTGTTAATGCATATGGTTCTATTTGTAACGCGTGTGCATTGTGTGTACACTACCTGCTGTTTGCAGTTTATTACGGGTATTGTAATAATTCTTAAATATACATTCGAAGAATTTGAACTTCCCGGGGGTTTATATGTCCATTAATGTACCTCCGTGGTAACTTGCGTAATTTTATTTTAAAATTTTATCTCGAATTTATTTGGTTTTAATCTGGTTTTAGTAGACATCTGCGAGGATTTGAGCTTTAAAATTTATGATAATCCCGATTTACATTCGGTAAATATCATCTGGTTTTAAATTTGCTTTTATTCTTCGACTTAAAACATTTCCTTGCCCATATATTTATGTTTTCTTACGAAGATAGCACAAACGCATATTTGTGCCGTCTCGTTGCTCACGTCTATATTTAGTTTGTTGTTAACCATCCTAATTGACCGATTGTTTTAAAAAATCTCGAGAGATGACATCTAATTATATGCTGGCAAAGCATCATCTTCATCGTTGTGATTTGAAATCAGAATGTGTATAAAAAAATTAATTATTGGTACACGAAAATCTTTCTTGGTATCGAAAATGAATATACACATATTGCATATTAATTGATCGTGTTATCAAGTAAAAAATCTAAGCTTAATGCCATTTTCGTCTATTACTTTTTTAATGTTGGTCACAGATATGAGCATTTCTTCAAACTATCCCGTTATCTATGGTTATCTCCACATTTTGTTCAAAAAGTTATTCTTGAAATGAAGAATTCAACGACGTTATCATATCGTAACGACGTCATCACCTATTTGCCTCATTGAGAATTGTTTTCAATAGTTTATTTAGTCTTATGGAAGAAAATGAATTTTAATCGCTTTCGTAAAAAGATTCGAAACCGTAATGGAAGTGTTCGACAAATGTATTTATTGCGTCGTTTCGTTAATTTCCAGGCTATCATTACATAAATGGCGAAATTAACAAGCTGAATCTGAACAGCACTGCGTTCGTCCCTGCAACTCCCGGCATCTCGGCAGATTCGACCAGCGTCGTCATGTCCGCGTCCGATTATGCAACGAACGGCCCGCCGACATTGCCGATCTCCGAAGCTGCGGCCGCAGGCGTCTCCGCGGCGTACCCGGCCGCAGTCGTCGCCACCCCAGGGCCGGTGCCTTCTCCCATGCTGCAGCCCGTTGAGGGTGGCCAGAACGATGAGGGCCTGGCCTACGCCATCTTGGGCCCCAACGAGGAGCCGAGGGATGGAGCCATCACCTTGGATCAACTCAAAACAATGCTCACGCAACAGTTGGAATACTATTTTTCGAGGTTAGTAAAATGGGCGAAGGGCGTTCCTTGGGAATCGTACGGTCTTCAGCTACTTACATGTTGGCTACTTTGGGTTACTCGAAGGAGGATTCAAGTCCTGAAAAGGCTGGACTGAAGTCTTTGAATGATACACGTTGGTTTCGATGTGTTCGTACAATTTGTGATGAAGCGCCGCTCTTCATTCCCATCGAATCCTAAATTGCAGTGTTTAGTTTGGTCGGCCGTCATTTCTCTTTTTTGTCGTCACACATGGGTTTTTTTTTGAAGGAATACTTTTTCGTGAAATTATGAAAGACCCTTGTGGCGAAAAAAAGATGGCGGCCGACCAATGGAAACAACAAGCAAACAAGTTTGATATTGAGCTTTATTGACGCTTGAATCCTTCGAAGTAATGTACGGATGTAAGGACGACTCCATGGTTGGTTGGAAGCATCTTTCAGTACTGACTCAGTCCTCCTTTAGAATACTTTTGAGTAGTCAACATGTTAGGACCCTTAGAGAGGCCATCTTGGTTTTTGCACTTGCCTATGTGGGATCAGATCCATCCTGCATCGTTTAAAAATTATAGCTTGTTGTTGTTTGTTGAAAAATGCATTGTTCGGTCGACGTGGTAAACGTTGCCTTCTTATTCGGGTCCTTATCGTTTGCAGGGAAAATTTAGCTAGCGACTCGTATCTGGTATCGCAAATGGACAGCGATCAGTACGTTTCCATATGGACGGTTTCTCACTTCAATCAGGTGAAGAAGCTGACCAACGACTTAAATCTCATCGTGGAAGTGTTGCGCGCATCGCCCAACGTGCAGGTCGACGACGCTGGCGAAAAAGTGCGACCCAATCACAAGAGGTGCATCGTCATACTTAGAGAAATTGCCGATACAACGCCGCTAGCGGTAAGACTTCGTTCGGTTTTGCCCCGTTTAACAGTTTCTTTTTATCTGTGGTTGAATTCGTTTACGAAGCAAACTCGATTCGACGAAATTTTTAAATTATCGTCTTTCGCTCGTTTAGGAAGTAGAGGCGCTCTTTAAAGGCGATAACTGCCCCAAATTTGTGAGTTGCGAATTTGCTCATAACAACAGTTGGTACGTGACGTTCGACTCGGACGAAGATGCTCAAAAAGCCTACAGATATTTGAGGGAGGAAGTGAAAACCTTCCAAGGAAAGTCAATTATGGTGAGTAACCCCGTCGAGAGATGGTGCCATTTATTACTCTGTGGTGTTTGGCGTTTAAACGAAAGCTGCGTTTTTGCCCTCTTCTCAGGCGAGGATCAAAGCCAAGCCGATGGCTAGAGCTTCCTATCTCCCGAAAAACGGTTTTAGGCCATCGATTGACATGTACCAGCAAGCGGCTCAGCAGCAACAGCCTCAGCAGCAGCAACCGCAGCACCAGCAACAACAAGCTGCTCAACAACCGCAGCCGCAAGCAGCACAGCGGTATCTTGCCTACTCCGCACACGTGCCTAATATAGGCTATAATAGTCAGCAGCTACCCGTCTACGTAAGTTTCTTTATCTTTCCTATTTTAAGAGAAATATTTTCTTCTCTACAATGTTGGCCTGTCGAGTTGTCTTTTCGGTGCAACTCACGGTTTCGATTCGTTCCCTCGCAGGCCGCTTTTCCACCGTTCTATCCTCCCAGCGTACTTCAGACCTGGACTCCCAACAATGCGTACTGCGACATCGGTTCGGTGAGTACTTGTTTATTTGCAAAGTTTACAATGAGAATCTCGAGAGAATGTCTTGTCTAGTTTTAATGTTTTCATAACTGGGTTCGTACAGGGATGTAAGTTTGTAGTGTGCTTTTGCTCGGTGTAGTGGGTCTGCTCTCGCTATAACGAATGCCAAGGGAATGGAACATTCGCTCGTTATTTTGAGCGTTTGTTATACAAAGAGGTCCATTTTTACACATTTTACCAGAAATACAATTTTTGTCAAATGCTGGAGGGGGAAAAAAATGCTGGAAGCACTGAAGCTTCTTTTGAAGTATTTCGAGTACCTCTTAATTAAGCGTTAGAATGTTTTTTAAGATATTAACTTTTAAAACCAATCCTTAAAATCAATGACGCAGCGGGAAGTTCTTTGTCTCTGATCCCTAAGACATTGAATTGTCGTTCGTAATAAACAGTTCTTTAGTATTGTGGAATAATGAAGGGACCTGCCGAAGCGTTCGTTATATAGAGCTTTTCGTTACACACAACATACGTTATTCATGAGAGATATAGGCGTTTTTTTCGGGATCAGCCCGTGTTCGCTATTTTCGAGAACAGACTGTAATTATGCCGGTCCAAACCTGTTTTTTAAAATTGTTTTAAGAGTACCTCTTACTCATTTATTTGAAAACCTGTACGAAACCTGTTACGATCGGATAAACCACTAGTACTGTATATTCTTTTTAAGCATAATGTTTAACTTAAACTTGGAACTGCTGTGCCTCTACATGTTTGTGGATGTCGAAATGCATCTTCTCTTGATTTTAATCTAGGGAACTGCTGTTTTTTTTCGACAGGTTTTTTCCATAAACGGTTTGGCTCCGCAAGCTGCGTTCAAACCCAACGGACAGAACAGGCATAATTTTACGGCGAGGTCAAGGTAAGATACAAAAAAAAAAAAAAAGCGTGGTTTTATTAGTGGCATATCAGAAAAGAGAAAGTTGAAACCGTAGTCGTAGTTTTTGCCTCGTCTTCGTTCGCGGGTGGCGGTTAGTTTTAATCGTAACTTCCTTTCCCCGCCCAAATTTGGTGCTCCCCAAAACAAAACAAAAATGGAAATGGTCAACTGCATTCTGTATCCCGAAAACCCCTTTACGGCTACGATGTTCGCTAGAGCTAGTGTCCAGTGTTCGTTTAGTTATCTCAGTAGTTCGGATACGACTTAGGTGAACGCAAGCTGTTGCGATTTTTCGCTCGGAATCTCGTGTAGTATGTACCTTAGCGTTGGAAGTTTTTCGATTTGTTCGAGATGTTGTAGTTTTTTTTTTTAGATTTTTGTACATTTTGTCCATGACGCGATTCTTAGTTTTTGACTTATGGATGCTCGACAGATGTTACATAGATAATAGCGGTTTTTAGGAAATAGTTATTTTGGCACGCGTGTAGAGGGTAGGGATACTTGCGCGATTAACACGAAGCTCGCAGCATGCATATTCCCGATTTGTTATTACGAGTGGCGTAATTGCTAACGTCGTTACAGAATCTTACCCCCTGTTGAACGGTTTTGGGCAGGGATGGCAAGTCCTCGAATGACAATTACGAATCAAATTACAAATTTGGAATCAAAATTTCTAAGGGTACTTGCATGTTGACGACTCCAAGGAAAATTCTGCCTAAATGATGATTATTCAGAATGAGTCCTGAAAGGTATGGAAGTTTTAAGGTAAAAACGTGGTGCTATAGTGCTATAAGCGATTAAAGAATCACTTCATTCTAGAATGAATCTGGGATGATTCTGGAATCAATGATTGCAATCGAACATTTTTGTTTTTTTGATACCATTCAGAACTCTATAAAATCAAGAATGATTTTAGAAAAGACGGAACTCGTTTGTGTCCTGGATTCATGCTAGAATCATGTGGTGCTCTATTCTTTGATGTGCCGCTTATACGTGCATTGCAAATCGCAGGTTTATCTTTAGGAATCATTCTAGAATGAAGTGATTCTTTAATCGATGATAGCACTGTTTTTACCATTAGAGTGAATCATGTTGTTTCAATGGACTTGTACAATCCAGTTTTTCAAATAATCGACTGCCAGTACTCTTTTTTTGTCGTCACAAGGGTCTTTCATAAAGAAAGGCTTTTTCAAGAAATTATAAAGGACCCTCGTGACGACAAAAATGAGAAATGGCGGCCGACCAATCGAAACGCTGCATTTCACGACTCGAGTCTCCAATAATGAAACAAGTTTGATTTTGGGATAGAGCAACGCTTCATCCTTTGAAACGTCGCCCCTTAATGTACGGGTACGAGGACGTTTCCATGTTTCAGTTGAAGCATCATTAAGGACTGAGGCAGTCGTCACATGTCGCCAACATGAAAGTACGCTAACCTTTCGACACTGTTAAACCGCTTACGTGTATTTCGAGGACTTGTCGCGTTTCCCTGCCCCGGGAGAGAAAGAAGCACAGAAAGTTTTGGTTTCGCGCGGAACGGCTAAAAAAACCACCCCCGTTTTTTACAGGAATCAAAAGGGCCATTCTCGCAGCCAGTTGATCGTGGACAGGCCCGACGTGCGGCTTGGAAGCCACGCGATATCCTCCTCCGGTCTAATGCCGGGCGCCGGCTTGCTGTCTCACCCGCTAAAGGGGCAGAGGCCGGCCAGCGCGGATAGTAACCATTCCAAGTGGGAGGGAAGCAATTGCGGCGACGGCGGTGGGGGCGCCGCCGCCGCTGCTGCGGGTTCGCCTTTCCATACCAACGGTGGCGGCGCTCCGGTTGCACTAATGAATGTCGCTACTAACAGTTGCTCCGCCACGGGTCCACCTTCCCCCGCCGATGCCCTTCCTTCCGCCGCAGTGCCCTCCTACGCCGAGAAGAGGGAAGATACCACACAAACTTTGCCCTCCGCTCTATGTAAACAATCCGATGGCCCTCCAGGATCCCAACTGCCGCCCCGGTAAGAAACAAATCGAACAGTTCTCACCGTTCCGTGGCTGACTGTTTTTTTGTTCACTCTTTTCAAAATCACCCTCTTCCGTTCCCTACCCCCCCCCCCCCTCTTCTTCCAACCCGACATCCGAAGGGGCACTCTCACTACAGCGGTTCTCACTCCCTGGAAAAATGTCTCGAAGGCCCCGTGAAAGGTTCTCGACAGGTCCTAAGACTGCTGCTTGAGAATCGCCGTTTGAATTACAGTTCATCGGTTTTTCTCGGTGCGGTTCTTTGGGATTCTTCCAGATCCTGTCACGACAAGCCCTTTCCAATAACAGATGCTAACGAAATATTTGAGGACCGTTTGAATGCTCTCTGGGTTCCTCTCTGTAATTTGTATATTTTCTTGATAGCTGGCGTAATCACGAAAGGATCCTTTGATAAATTCCGATAGATATAATATAACAATGATCCGGTTAATCCTTGATATTTAGATCTCGGGACCTCTGTAATTTCTTAGAGCTTGCCAGTAACTGATGCAAACACGTTTTGGGGCCATTTGAATGTTCTCGGAGATTCTCAGTAATTTGAATAAGTTTTTTTTGCCCTTTAATAAATACTAATAACTGTTATTCTTGGTATATGATACGATAGTTAAAATCGTCATTTGATAAATACTAGTAGATATAGCACTGCAATGATCCTGGGGATCCTCGGTAATTAATATGATAGTTAAAGGGTCATTTTAGGAATGCAAAAAGATATAACCAATGACTCGAGCATCCCAGATGTACTATATTTCCTATAAATTCCTATATTTTTAATGTCGTCCTATATTTCCTTAAATTGTCCTATATTTTCATTAACTTTTGTTCAGGATTGTAATAACCAGGGTGACAAACAATGTCCTGAAAGTCCTAAAATAGTCCTAAATACCCTCTGAATAATTACATAATTATTGTAAAAATTGTTTCGAAAGTTGGAAGAAATCCTAAAAAATTCCTAAATATTAAATATGAATAATGTAAATAAATGCTCTCTGGGACCTCTGTAGTTTCTATGATAATGAGTGTCATCTGGTTAAAATTGATTTGTAGAGTTTCGAAAGGGCTCCTGAGACCAGTGTTTGTGAGAACTGCTGCTCTTTGACCTTAGATGTCTTATAACCCTTAAATTGTACCCGAACCAAACCATTCCCCCACCTCCACCCTCCTGGTAATCTTCTCTTCCGCCTGCGACCTCTGACCGTTTTATTTCTGGAGCTGGATTTGGACGTGTTGTGTGTGCGTGCGTGCGTTGCGTGTGCCTGAAGTAACCATCTTTTATTTTCCTCTTTATCTTTATCTATCTCTCGTTGGTGGTCGATGCTGTTGTCCGTTATTCTCGCTGTCTTTTTTGCTTGCCGCGCATTGTTAGCGGAAACTGGATCTTAACCGGCCGTTAGGGCAGCCGCTTACGAGGTGCGATTGGGTCTCGTTACTCGTGCTTTTTACATTATCTGTATCTCGGGTGTTTGAGGAGCTTTGGTATGCCATTGGCTCTGGTGAAAACTAGTACTGTTTGCTCTCGATATAACGAAGGCCATGGAGCTGGGACATTCTGTTCGTTATACCGAGCGGTCCGTTTTTTTTTTTTTTTTTACACATTTCTTTCGTATCTTTTTATGCCACCTAGCAGTTTTTAGCTCCTGGTAATACACAATTTTTTCCAAATGCCGATCAGTGTACGCACTAAAGCTGCTTTTTTCAGTATTTTGAGTACCCCTTAATATAAGCGTTGGAATGTTTTAAGATATTAACTTTTAAAAACCAATCCTTACAATCGATGAAAATAGTAATCTAATGCCTAGTCCACACCATGGCTACATTTCCATGAAACATGAAACTTTATTATGTTTCATGAAATGTTTCAATGATGTTCCATTGGTTTAGACATCTTGTTTCACAAACAAGCTGCACCAGATAGGTATCAAAACATTTCATGCGCAGCATTTTTGTCATGAAATGTTTCATGTTTCTTGAAATTGTTTGCTTGATGTGGACTAGGCATAACAGCGCAATGGGATGTCTTTTGTCTCGGACCCCTAAGGCATCGCATTGCCGTTCGTTATAAACAGTCATTTAACATTGAGAGATGGCACCGTTCGTTGTTTAGAGCGGTGCGTTATACAGAACGTTCGTTATACAGAGAGTAAAATGAGATATAGGCATTTTGGTCGGGAGCAGACTGTACTAGACCACTTATAGAACAAGAATAGGATGTCCGCGGTTTAGTATAACCACACTTGCGCTTGCTAGAAAACGACCGTGGGGGCTTTTAAGGTTTAGGTTATGCCAAACTGGGTGTCTCGATGCTGAAAATTCTCAAATTGAAACCCACGCGCTGTTTTTTGGAAACAAATATGATGCGAGCGAACTCCAGCACCACGTTTCTTATACATTTTCTCCCCTCGTAGCTAAAAGTAAATGTGCTTTTTCGTTGAGCATCTTTGCACCTTGTGTGTTGTGTGCATGTTTAGTTTTTACACGCACGTTTAGATGTTACGAGTAAGTTCTTTTTTAAAAAAAAAAACTTTAAAAACGTTAACTCGCTAAATTTTTAGGCCACGTCAAAACCTGAACCCTACCTGCGTTAATAAGCATAGTTTAGAAATACTTGTTAGAAAGACTCGGTAGTTTTTTTTAAAAAAAGTCAAAAATTTTTACAAAACACTTAAAACACACTCCAAAAGCCAGATTTTTAACAGAAAAAGCTCGTTGATTTTTACTTCCAGGCTGAAAAAAGGATTAGATTTTGGGGTCCGATTTTTGTGTCCTCGACTGGCGGCAGTAATGACTATTTTAATTATAATCCTAGATACTCTTGAAATTTTAGCTTAGCGCTAAATATCCTGTAGTGTTTAGTACGTATCTTATTCGCCATTCGTAGCTCGTAATGACTGATAGTCGTAGAGTTTCGGTGCTTCTGTCGTTGCGGCCCATATCCACCCGTAAATTACGGAAGATGTTTGAAATCTTCTCGTTCCCGTGATCCCGAAACCAATTTTCTCTCGATGGAATACAGTTGACCATGGAAATTTTTTTGGGAGTACCGATGTAGATAGGGCATTTTGCTGTTCTCGCTCGTTGCACTTTTATTTATACTTTTTTCTCTATCGCTCTACCTCTCGCCGTTACGCAACTTTTGGAAATACCGGAAGTAGTAGTTTCTTGCCGTTTATTCGTAGAATGGATGTACGATCGAAAACTACTTTCTGATTTGCGAGGAAAACTTTTATCGAAAGCTTGAATGTGGCGTTTTGTTTTATTATTTCGCTGTTCTTCATGCCTTGGCATGTTTTTGCTGTTTTTCGCATATTTTTTAAGTGTCTATAAAATGGTGCTCGCAGATTCTTCTTAATTTGTGGTCTTCCCCCATCCCCCCCCACTCCGAATCACCGAATAACATCAAAGGCATGCGGGTTGCGTGTAGTGGATATCTCTTATCGAGCTTTTTGGTTCTTTCTTGCTTGCCCCTTTTCCACTCCTCACCCCACCTCCAAAACCCCTCGTCGTTGTTTGAATTTTTCCGAGCGAACCGGACTGAGGTCACTAACAAGCGTGGTTTGCCTCCTTTTTTGCTGTACACGGTTTGGTTTTCTCGTGATTTATATAGTTCTCGTCACAGGCGTAGGAAGAAAGACGAAGATCCTGCCACCCTGAGAGGCGTAAGTATTTCGACTCGATCGGATGTGGACCCTCCCCTTTTGGTCGAGTTCGGAGGCGGACGTTGGATGCGTTAGGGCCGGACCTCGCCAACAGTCTGTTCGAAACTTGACCAAAAGAGGCTCGTCGTGCTGCCGCCGATTTTTAAAACTCGTGATAAAAAGAGGCGCAGTTTATAGGTTAGAAGGATTTAATTTTTTATTGTTTTTGTTTTTTGAAAACGCTAACGTAATTCGCAGAGGCCGGAGCAACCAAAATCTAGCGCTGTGACCAAAGAATCCAAGATATTGCCCAAGTTTGATCTCGAAGCTGCCTCGTTCCCTCCTCTGCCTGGAACAGCAGTAAGTAGTTATAGATTTGTCGTAGTCGTAAGCAGTTGTCCACGCTTGCTCCTAACCGCTATCTTTCCCCCCTGTTATCAATCGCCGCAGAACCCCTCCAGTATTGAATCGGACGTGTTCGAGAATCGAATGTCCGACGTGGTGAAGGGCACCGCCAAGCCGCTCACCCGCGACAGCAAGACTCAAACTTCTGCACCACTTTCTCCCGTGTTCTCTCCAGCAGTCAACGAAACCTCTGTACTTACCAATGGAGATGCCTTCACTTCCTCCTTCGCGCCCATTTCTCCGCCTCCTTCTCCGATGTGAGTGTGCCAGTCTTATTATTTAACGTATCCGCTTCCTTGACAAACCGGTGATTTACAATTCTCCCACATCCCTCCCCCATTTAGTCCTAGGTGTAGAAACACGTCGACTGCCGACAAAGCAACCAAAACGGACGAGTTCCTCAACTCTGCGGACGAACAGGGTAGTCTGAATGGCGCCGCGGCTGCCGCGCCACCTCCTTTGATAGATGCCCGACAGACCACCCCATCCTCGCCCGTCACGAGGACGCAGGCCGCCGCCGTTGCTTCCTCCTCTGCACCAGCCACGGCAGAGGTTCCCGCCGGAAACAGAACGTCGCCCACTCCTGCCGCGCAGGAAACGACGAATTCCAGCAGGAAGATGACGGCGAGCGCCGCGCAGCAGGCCGTCTCTAATGCCCTCAACGCCAGCATGAGCAACAACAGCAACGCCGCTGCCAATGCCACCAAATCGGTCGCCATCGTTACGACCAACAACAGCTACTCGGTAAGTTTGTGTTTCTAGCAGGTATGCCAGCCGTCCTGTATTTCCTATAAATTCCTATATTTATGATGTCGTCCTATATTTTCATTAACTTTTGTACAGGATTATAATAACCAGGATAACAAACAAGTCTTAAAAAATTTTTAATCCCTGCTGTCCTATATTTCCTATAAATTCCTATATTTTTGATGTCGTCTGTTATTGTCCTATACTTCCTTAAATTGCCCTATATTTTCATAAACTATTGTACAGGATTGTAATAACCAGGGTGAAGTCCTGAACGTCCTAAAAAAGTCCTAAATATTCCACAAAAAAAGTCCTAAAAGTCTTTAAAAAAAAGCCCTATATTTTCCAAAGAAAAAGTCCTGAATACCCTCTGATTAATTGCATAATTATTGTAAAAGTTATGTTTCAAAAGTTGTAGTTTCGTATACCTCAGTTATTATGACTGCTATATTCTTTGCAAAAAAAACAATGCACTAAAAACAGTAAATTGTCCTAATTTTGGCATAAATGCGAATTAAAAATAAAATTCTATTAGTATACATTTAAAGTCTTAAAATTTCCTAAATAAATATTGAATATGAAAAAGTGTTTGCCATCCTGTGTTGTAATTCCTATATTCTCGAAGAAAATGTCCTATAATTCCTGTATTTTTATCCCTAAAAGTGGCTGGGATATCAATCTGGGGCTGCGGGCTTTCTCGATTGGAAGCACATCCTTGACGGTTGGGAGGTTAAAAATTGCAAAAGGCATACTCTTGGGGCACGATTTTGTCGTGTTTTTGCCATTTGCCGAGCTTCTATCTCTTGCAAATAGAAAGCTATATGAAAGTTTGGTTCTTATTGTGTTTCCTCTCGCGTCCGCAGGATTCCATGCCCAAGCTAAGTTATGCACAAATGGCTCAGAGAGCCAAGGAGAAGGTTGAGAAAATCGCCCAGGAGCAGAAGGAAAAGCAGGAGATCCAGGAGCGCGAGCGAAGAATCAGGGAGAGGGAAATGGCAACTTTAACCACGATTCCCAAACCAAACGGAGGACCTCGTAAGGCTTTTTCTACTCTTTTTTTTTTCTTTTTTTTTTTTTTGGGACATGCCGTTAGCACATGTAAACAGGGTTGCCACTGACCTGCAAAGTAAGGCAAAAGTAAAATTGCGCAAGTGTAAAAAATAAGAAAAAAATATTGATAAATTCAAATGTGATGTGTACCAAATTGTCCCGAATCTTAATTAAGATGACCTGTGCCATTTTCAAGTTCAAATACTAAAATTCAATAAATGTTTGGTTTCATTTTGATCATTTGTATAAAATGTCGTTTTTTTCTGATTTTTTTCTGTTTAAAGTCAGGCAAAATTTGGGATTATGGTGCTAAGTCAGGCAAAATTATGGTGCTAAAAGTCAGGCAAAATTATGGTGCTAAAAGTCAGGCAAATTAACCTCTAGTAAGGCAAAGTAAGGCAATTCTATTGTTTTAGTCAGGCAATGTCAGGCAAAATTTGTGATTATGGTGCTAAAAGTTAAGCAAAATTTGTGATAATGGTGCTAAAAGTCAGGCAATTCTATTGTTATAGTCAGGCAAAATTTGTTATTATGGTGCTAAAAATCAGGCAAGATAATTTTGAAATATCGGTGGCAACCCTGTATAAAACCATGCAGAGAAGCTGCATCTTACAATAATATTTAAAACCAAAAGTCTCTCGTCTTTTAACGTCTGTCGTTCGCATTTTCCCTGTTGCAGGAAACGCCCTTCCCAACAAGGAAGGCCGCTTGCCCCGAGACTCTTTCAAGAGCCAGCAGCAGATGCAGCAACAGCAACGCGGTGATAAGTTTGTCGGCGATCGCGACAGGTTCCCGCGCAAAAACAGGACGATAAAAACGGAGATGGAGTTCCGTGACGAGCAGCGAGACCGAAGAAAGGAACGGGAGCTGATGCGTCCGAAATCGCCAAAGTAAAACAAGTTTGAAAAGAAAAATAACGAGAAAAACTTAAAAATTAACACACTCGATACGAGAGGGGAAAAAAATTTCGGAGAAAAGATACGGAATATATAAATGCCCGACGCGGAACCTCCCCTTCGATGGCGACCGACCGCACCTTACGAACCGGACGTTTTTTTTTCCCCCGATAAAACGGACGGGACGAGAAAAGAAAGGACTGCGCGAATCGTGTGCCGTTTTCGCTGGACGCTGACGGCGGCATTCTCGTTCGACGTTTGAAAACACTTCCCGCACGGCTACCATTTTTTTTTTTTTTTTTTTTGCTGCGAGAGAAAACGGGAAATTCCCCTTTGCGAGAATCTGCTCGTTCTTCTACTACTCGATTCGAAGACTGTTTAACAGCTCTCTCTCAATCTCTCTCGCGTAAAAAGTTCCCGCCAGGAGGACCAACAGTCGCCGTCGTACGAGGGTGTTTCGAAAGCGCGTGGTTTTTTTTTTGTGCACTCGTGCGCAAGAGTGGTTTTCTTTTCGACGTTGTGGCACGGCCACATTCCTATAACTCTCGAGTGGATGCAGATGGTTGCCTGCCCATTTTTTTTTTCTTATTTCTTCTCTCTTCTATCTCTCTCCTCTTCGTTCCCATCTTTTTTTTCTTTTTCATTTATCTGCCTCCGCAGTGCTCCCGCGGTTTTTCTCGGACGTGCTCTCGGATTGTTTCTTCGCTTCGTCCCTACCCTCAAAAATCCAACTAATCCTCGTCCGAGGGTCTCAGCCGGATTATTTTTTAATTTATGACACGGAACCTGTTTCGTCAAGAACCTCCCACGAACGGGAGAAACGGACCTTTTGCTATATGGTCTATCTCTCTCTCCGCCCGGCTTTTCCCGGTATGCGGAGTGGGGGAACCTTTCTCCGTCGTCGAGGCCGCCCGAGCAACGCGTTTTTTTTCATACGGTGCGAACGGCAATTTGTGTCAAACCGCGGAAGTATTTTTCTTTTTCGGTGTGTTTTTTTGCGCAAGAGACAACCGACGACGAAGCGATGATGATGATGAATTACGAAGAAAATGAAGATTTTATGCGATCCGGGGGGAGGAAAACCTATCCTGCCGAAACCGACTTTCTAGGGATGAAAAAATTTTTTTGCGAAGCTGCCGCGCCTCCCCCCTCAACCCTTTCTTCGCTTCTTTCTTTACCGTTTTTAGTTTATTCCTTTTATTTCGGTTGTGCCTTTTTTTTTTTGTTGTTGTTGCTTTTTCGCTCTCCGTACTAAAGCTGCTGCTTCTTCTTTTCGGTTTTTACTTCCGCGCTTTAACGTTCGCGACAATGGGTGGTGAAAGTGCCTAAAAACAACAACTCTCGCGTAGTCAACACGATAAAAAACACCGACAAAATGATGTGAACTAAAAAAAAACGAGTAGTTGCGGGCTTGAATACGTCCGCGAGCGCGAGACGCAAACTCGTGACCCTCTCCTTCTTCTCCTACTTCCTTAATCGGAGGCAGTTAACCGAGACAAGAATAGCGTTTCGTCTGGAGAAATGTTTTTTCGTTTTCTGCTGGGACGTCTGAAGCTGGAAGACAGATTCGCCTAACCCCCCAACTCCAAATTAAAAGATGGAAAGCTTTCGGGATCCGAAATCCTTTCGGTTAAAAGGTCTAGATCTGGAAGAAAGTGCGGATTGATGAAAAATATGCCGAGTGTTTCGGTCTTGTCATCGAGTACTCTGTACTCGGTAGCCGAACCCAGTAAAAAAATCGACCAAAAGTAATTTGGTTATTTGCGAAAGAGGCTCTTGCAGAAATGTCTCGAGCCTGAAGACGAAAAAAAAACCTGTTATCAAGTCTTCAACGAAAGGATTTTGGACCCTGAAATCCTTTCGGCATTGTCTGGATAATAAACAACCAAAAGGAATTAGGTCCCTTTGTGTAAGGGCTCTGTCCCGAAACTTGCAGGCATGTATCCCATCAGAAAAGAAGGTCAAAATTCATCTGGTCTTTAAACGAGAGGTTATCGGTCCCTCAAACCCTTTTGGCATTGTCTTTAATAAAAAAAACCAATCAACCCTCAAACCCTTTTGGCATTGTCTGGATAAAAAAACCAATCAAAAGTCATAGGGTCCTTTAATGAAAGGGCTCTTGGTCCCAAAACTCGCAGGAATGCCTCTGTCCGGAAACCAGGCCGAAATTCATCGGCTCTTAGACCCTGAAAACGACTTTTGCAAGCACTGGGGGGGGTGAAAAGAAAGGTCAAAGGTTTCTTATTCTACGAACGGTTTGCTATCTACCTGCCCGTCTCACCTCAAGCCATGTGGTCTTGTATTAAGGATCTTGGACCCTAGAGCCCTCCTCCCCTTACATTAATGTCTGGAAAAAAACCTCTGGGGGTGGTAATAAAACGTCCTTTTCGGGGCCTTTTAAGTTCTAAACCAGCCGCCTGCCCCACAAAATCGCTCGTTCCAGCAAATAATCGGCAATTGGATCCAACCAGAGTTTTGGTCGATCCGGAGGAGGAGGATAAGTTAGCCCCTAAACCCCTACCCCTGAAGAAACTGAGGAATTCGTTCCCCCATCACCACCCCCCACACTGCCCAAGAGGAGCTTAAGGGACGCGGGTCACGTTCTGCGTCTCGCAATCGGGATAGCTTCGGCCTCGTAGAAGTTTTTTTTTTCCCCCCCGTTTTTTCTGTTTTCTGTGCAAATTGTAAATAAGGTAATTTGCAGATTCCCGTCACACGCCGGTATACCCCGTCTAATCTCTATCTCGACGTCATTATACCCGTTCGTAAGATTTCGCCCCTCTCCTTTTAGCCCTTTTACCCCTCCTACTACTATCCCCGGTTCCACGTCCACGGCTTCCAACCGCCTCATAGATGTCTTTTTTCTCTCCCCCCGAACAAGTCTTCTGATGTCACGACACAAAAGTCCTCGTAGAATCGAATCGTGTTTCCCGCAACGTGCTCGGGGAAGTCCTGCCGGAGTGGGGTTGTAATATTTTGTACGTGACCCCGTAGCCTCCGCAAACGATGTTTTCCCCCTCCTGCTTTCTCCCACCGTTCCTCGGTGCAAGTTATTCCCCGGTTTTGTTTCGCTTCCTTCCGCTACAATTGTGCTACCTGCTACCGTGTCGGTCTCCCACCTCGAACGCACCCTCGTGATGTCCTTTACCGTGTTTCGTTGCGGCCCTTGACCCCCACCCTACCCTCTCGTCCTCCTCCCTTTAAATACCGAACGAGACGAGACTAAATACGGGAGGTTTTGTCGTTTTACAGCGAGTGACGATGGGTATAACGATAGAAATTTCTTATTATTTTTTTGAAAAATATGTGCGTGCGTGTGTCTGCGTGTAAAAAGTGCTTAGTAAACGAAAGTGAAACTCAGAATCTGATGCTGCTGACGAAGACGGGTTTGCATCCGCATCTTGTACATTTTGTGGACGGCGCGGTTTACGGATGTCCAGGCGAAATGGTGGATTTTGCTTTTTTGTATCCCTGCCCTCCTCGACAACTTGAAAAAGGAGTGAACCAACCGCGCATATCAGTTTGTGTCCGTGAATGAGTGGCTAACGTCTTGTTTTTTTGTTTTTTTTTCGTTTTTGTTTTTTGCAGCCCTTCTTTATTATTTTTCGTCCCGCCGCTCTTTCCTGACCCTTTCGCTCGTATACATGTACGCGAGGTTTTCGTAACATTCGCATCTTTTCGTTTTCCGGCTGTCATTTATGCTGCGATAAGCGTAAAGGAAATGGTTAGAACTGCTGGCTTTACTGGATGAGTAAATCTGGAAATCAATAGTTGAAAATGAATGGTTATTGTAGGCATCTTAAAATTTAAAATGTCACCACGTGCTTGATACAAGTTAAATTCGCATGATGTTATCTCAAAAATACCCCCACAAATATTTTTTTTCTTACTTTTATTTAATCTAAATTGAAACCTTTAAATTTAAGATTTTGGCTAAATTTGAACTTTTGGTTATTCTTACATTGTTTCATGCATAATGTTGTCCTGACTCTAGAAATTCAATTTACTTTAAGCTATTTTATTTTTAGTTGTAGTTCTAAATTTAAAACAAATTTAAAAATCTCAATTTTGAAATTTTGAAATATCTCGGCTTTTGAATTATTTCCATATTTTTTTGTTTAGAATCCATTAACTTCTTAAAATAAAACAATTTTTGTTTTAAGTCTTTACTTTTTTAGACTGCTACCCGTGAGTGTTTTTAAGTGACATTTTCATTACTATAACTGCATTGTTGTTTCTTTATATCAAATTTTATTTTATGATTATGCAAACCTTATTTTGCATACTAACTAATCTTGATACGAACCAACATTTTAAACTTTTGTATAAGATCCAAAGTAATACTTGCCTGGAAAGGTAAAATACCCTCAATATGTTAGATTAGTTTTATTATTGCTTTATCTGCATTTCCAATTTGTATATTTTATTTAAACGTTTTAAAAAGTTTAAAAAATACTTTTGAAAATGAAGTTCGAAATGGCAGACTGTGGAACAAAATTTAAAAAAGAATGGAATGCACCTGACTTTGTTCCAAATCGCTAAAGATCTCGCGAGATTTGGAACAAAAAGCGCGTGCTCTTAATTCCAAATGGAACCGTTCCATTTACGAATTCAGTATTAAGCAACTGAAATCTTCCGTAAAAAATATCTTGTTAATTAGTTGAAATTATGGATAAAATTAATCTATTTAATGCCATTTTGACGGTTTGAAAACCACGTATAATACTAGAAGAAAAAGCTGCCCAAAAATAATTTGTGAAAAAGGTTTCTGGATGCCTGTAAAAGCGAGAGATGCGACTGTTATGAAAACTCGTAAGTTGTAAGACAATAGTGTCCATCGTCTTTTTTTTTCTGCTTTTATGAATTGCCTTTTAAAATTGCCCGGTGTGATTGCAGAACATGATATACTATAGATATGAGCAACCTTACCTGACAGCGATCGGATGTAGTTATCATTTGTTTTCTCGCCAAGAACGATCTCTTGCAGAAACGAGTCGATGGACACGAGTCTTTCGTGTTAGGATAAAGCCTTGTTCGCGCGTACACCTAAATTGTTACCTAACTAAGAGAGTCACTTAACTAGGAGAAAAAGTGAGTTATGAGAGTTGCGTTTGCATGACTCACCTAACTCTGGAAATTAGCTTGTGGTGACCCGTGCAGATGCATTTGCGTTGATTTATACACTGGCATGTGCATAAAAATTGCACATGCAAAACTTTCCATTGCAATATTTAAATACTGGACTGCATAGTCTGACATCAGTGTCAGTTGTGAGTCTCTTAACTGTTAGGGGACTCCTAACTTTACTCTCCTAGGTAAGTGAAATTTTTTTAGGAGAGTGGCGTTTGCACGTCCACTTATGTGACTCTCTCTTAGCTTTCTCTTAGTTAGGGGCCACTTAGGTGTACGTGCGAACAAGGCTTAAGATTCGCTTTTGTTTTTGGTTTTTCAGATATATAAAAATTAGTTTAGTTCCTAATCTGAAACAGTTGTATATTAACAAGGGATGATATTGATTTCGGAGTTCGTGATCGATCTTTTAAAGATTTTTGTGGGATAAGTGGAGAAACAATTGCGTGGAACTATGCCGCAAGTATTAGTTAATGTGCAATGTTGAAAAATGCCAATTTTGATTAGGTTTTATTTTAACGTATTTGGTATTTAATATTCCTTTAATCTTTGCAATTGCCGGTGTATTAATAGTCTTGATGATATCGCGGTGAAACACCAATGTCTTTTAGTTAATTCCAAGCTCAATTTCTCTTCCAAAATGTGCTAATTTTTGTTATAGCTTTATATTACTCTGCTATTTTGATAAATTTTCCACATTGAAATTTACAGTAAACATTTACTTTTTTTATCTAAAACTTCCGAATTTTCAAAGCTCTGATACTGAAAACATGGTACAATTTCTTGCAGATGGTACGTCTTTTACGGGAATTTTGTAACTTTTTTCCCTAGAAGGGTTATTTTCCAGTTTTACTGAAATAACGGAGAATAAATCCCAAGTTTATTATTTGGCAGGTTTTTTAGATCACTTCAGGGTGTATTTAAATCCAGATTGCGATAGATGAGCTGGATTAGTGAAAGGCACGAGTTCCACGCTTTGTTTTTTCTCACAAAACTTATCCTTCATGAAAAAAAAGTTGAAAATTTAAAAAAGAATTTATCGTCATTATAAATTAGTGTTTTATGAAACTACTTGAGATGGCTTGCATATGCAACAATTTGCCTTATTGCACGTTTAGAGAACGAGCACAGCTTGAAAAAAAAAAATGCGTTTTTGTTTTTTAGTTGCCACTAGGTGAACAGATTACATATAGTGTGAACTAAGTCCTCGATTTTTTTTTCAGTGTTTCGTTGATTTCGTGTAAACTTTCCCTGAAACCGCCGATGGGTTTGTGAGATATTTAATGACACTATTTTTGTTTTTTTTACGTAAATGGGAGGGGAAAATGTGAGGCATGGCTCGCCTTACAGTATGAAAAAAAAAAAAAACATGGAATAAATCTGACTCAAATTCAGCTTCGGTTTTGTTATCCCGACCATAGATGGGGTCACGGCTCTTTCGGCTTTCTGACGCGATCTATGGTCGGAAATGAAAACTGCCCTAAAAATGTAAATAAAATGTTTCTGTATATTAAGATCTAGCGTTATTTCACAAATTTTGTCATTCGTAGATTTGCAACGCTAACATAAAATAACCGTAATTTCAAAATACCAAAATTTCAGCGATGTTTCGAGAGGAGTTTTGGTTATGGAGCTGCGGAGCTTTCCGAGATTTCTTAACGGTTAAAACGATTCGCGAAAGGAAATTATTACAAGTTTAAACGAATTTCAGTCATAAGTAATCCTCGTGACTAATTTTGTTACTATTAATGTTGAGAATAAATTTGCCTCCTTGGAATCATGAGCTGCTCCTAAAATGTTTAAAAACGTGAATTTTTAAGTAAAGTGAGGCTAAAATAAGTTGGAAATGGGAATTTTAAATTCCTATAGATGCAGGAATGGTTTAGGGTAGAAACACGGTAAAGGCACGGATTACATACCTGTGATACTGGATGCACTGCAAATAGTGGACACGACACATGGCACAAACTAGATTGTTTCCTCTTACCAAGAAGAATATGCCATGTGCTTCCACTATTTGCGGGTGCATAGAATATCACAGGTATACTATCCATGCCGTCACCATGTTTTTAAGCACTATAGCACCATATCTTGACTTTTCCTGGCAATTACAGGACATTTTCCATCCTACTTTTAGGTTAGAAAAGATTTAAAAAACCCAAATGAACGTGCACACCTCGAATCGTTTTAACCTGTAGGATTTCGGCAAGTTGTTGCGCTCGGGTTTTACATTTTTCCCCTCGTATGGCGAACCGTTTCACACGGATTTTCTTACAAACGCATCTCTAAATCTTCGGTCACACAGGGTTGGAGCGTGAAAGTCGCGTCGAGTTTTCTTCCCCCCTTCACCCCCTAATCGTCTCAATTCGGCTTTGGATCGGCTGCTGCTTTTTGTTTTCTTCGCACTGAATATTGTCGCCCGCCTTAACGAGAGAAAAAAAAAAAGGGGGCAAATTCCTAGTATACAAAATGGTGCGAGTCGTGTTTTATCCCTACCCCCCAATCCAAACTCTCATCGAAGTTAACTCCGTGTAACCATCCCCCCAGAGCGCTCTTTCAAATTATTTGCATGCGAGAGTTTGAGTGTTGCGTACGTGTCGGTGTGAATGTTTCTGTCCAAATGTGCATATTTCTGTGGGGAGTTGTATTATTGGAGAAAGAAAAAAAATAAATCGTTGATTATGCTGTTCTAACATCCCCCTGCCCTCCTCCTCCTCCTCCTCCTTACTCCTCCTCGCTTGAAAAATGATCTTAATAAGATTTATGTTAGTAAAAATTATAATTATTGCAAATCTTTATTTTAAATAAAAATGAGTGTGACTGCATTTCTAATGTTGTGACAAATTTAAATCCATTTTTTTTCACCCCTTCCGCCCCCACAACGATTTGTTAGCAGGATTTTAGAGTACCCTCGTGACAAGGAACAAGATTTCTTGGCTGCCATGTTGAAGAACCAAACTACTTTATGAACGAATTGTCGAAGCGGAAGCACTAGGGGGGAAAAATAAGGTGGTCCTCCTATTCGAAATACTAAAATCATTAATTCATAATGGAATTCTGAGGCCATTAAATGTAGTTTCATTTTAGAAAGCCTTATTACATATTTAGACCGACAAAAACATTAGCAAATACTAGTTTTAACAGATAAAACCGACAAGGTTGGCTTAGTGGTTACGCTCACTGGTTACCCTGGTTGTGGTTTTTCGTGGTTTCCCTCAATTGCCCATGTAGGCGAATGCCGGGATAGTCCCCCAAAAAACGGCCACGACCGTACCCATCCTTTAATAATCTGGCGCTTTGCCCCCTGCCACATGGCATGTTACATGCTGAAAGCAGGCTAATCCATTGAATTGAATAGTTTTATTTCTTTAAAAAAATCCGAAAACAAACTGGGAATGCAACTAAAATATAATTATTCTACGAAGAGAACTTCCCCATCATCTTTAATTTCACTGAATTGTTCGAGAAAAAAATGAAGATTTTAGGATTTCTAGAAAACGCTAGCAGAAAGTTCACTGTTGCGCTGTCGTTTCCTCTTGCTGATGTAGCTGCAAAGACGCCAAGTAATCGAGATGTCCTTGCAAAGTGCTCGCTTCCGTGTCCTGCGGCTTCTGGCAGTTGTCGTCGTATTGTTCTCCCACGGCCCAGAGGGTTTCGATGTCGAACTTCTCCCTTTCAGGGGCGAGCATCAGGTGAAGCACGATGTTTCCTATTAAAAAGTCCGAAAGAAGAATTCAAGGCGATGGTAAATATTCTCGGTAGGACTACAGTGAAACCTGCGAATAAAGGGTCCTCCATATAGCCTACTACCTGGGAGTAGCGCACCGGTTTCCCGGGAACAGAATCACGATTTTACCTGCGAAGAGCGTACGCCAAAGCATGCAACAATGAAATTTAACCTACTGGGAAATCTCAAAATGAGGGCGATAAATGTCAAATAAAATACAATAGCATAGTGAATGCATGTTTTGAGGGGGAATCTTTTAATTCTACACTGTGATCAAAATTATATCAATATTTTGATATTCTTGGCATATTGGTTTTGGGTTTAACCCTAGATTTTAAACTAAGCCTAAGGCAAAAATGTAGTCAGTATGACTCACCCAAAGCCACAACACTTCCTAATAGAATTGCACCCAATATAAAGTAAAAATGGCTACATCTACATAGATGCAGTTTTATACGATACTTATATTTGTTTTCTACATGTATTTTTCGGTTTTGTCTATGTTAAAAACCATTTAAAATTGCAATATAAATATTTGTACATCTTCGTTAGGATGATAATATCAGATTCATTATGGTCATCACTTTAGCTGAACTTTCATATAGCACATTCCTCCTAGTAGCTAGCTAGCACACCACATGGTTCGGTCCCAATTGGGTGCGCTATTCACAGGTTTCCCTGTACCACACTAAACGAACCAAAACTTGCGTATGGTTTTGAAAAAAAAATATGTCACTATGTAACCCAAAATCTCCATTTTGCTTACCCATGTCTAGAGCCAACCAGTTCTTGCTATCCTGCCCTTGCACGTTAGCCATCCGATCGGATTTCCGCATCTTCTTCTTGTACTGGGAGAAAGAAAGAAATTCAAGTGATGTTTTTTTTTTATCGCCAGTCGTCAAAGTGCTAAAAGTCGGCCTCACCAACTTCCTGATAAACTCCATCATGGCCTCGATGTGTCGCGTGGACCGTCCGCAGGCGATTACCATGTAGTTGGCGTACATCATCTCATCGGGCATCCGGATCACGCAGACGTCGCCGGCGTTTTCTCCCTCTAGGACGGACACGAGATCTTCTATGTCGTAAACTCCAGTTTTGCCTCCTGGAATCAAGTAACGAAAATTGCTGTTTTAAAAAGTCCACACGGAAATGGCTGATGTGCATCTTTGGAAACGAGAAATGTTTGTACTTTCAGTGTTGTGCTCCGCCCGTTGCTGTTCGAGGAGGTTGGGCCTGTCCGTATCCGACTTTTCAGGAAAGTAAAGGATCCCGCCCTGCGTCCTCTGAAACTCTTCGTGGATGTCCAAGATGATCTCTGAGTCCTTGTCTTCGAACAGGACGAACTTGTCCCTCAGATGAGGAGAAACGGTCTCGCCGGCTACAGCGCAAAAATGCAAAAGTCAGCTGAAGACAAGCGGAAAAAACGCAAATACGGTACGAGTCTCGCTTTTAAGGGACGTGTCGATGCCCGAACCGCGGGCTCTCAAAAATCCCCAAAACTTTATATTTAAAATAGCGAAACAAAGGTTTCATCTTGGATTTTCCTGTTTTTTACTGCATAATTGCTTTCTTCGGTGATTAAAGCCATCATTTGTATAAAGACGTTAAAACTAGCTGGTTATTACCATGTAGTTAAAACGTCTTGGAAAATGATGGCTTTAATTTCTAGCAATTATACAATTTCACAAACTGCAGTTTATGGTGAAAATTCAAAGAAAATTTGGATATATTTTTTTAAAAAGTATTGGCTGTAGAATATTTGTAGTAGAAAAATGCTAGTCTAGGTTCGTACAGGTCCTTTTAAGTTCTTACACTTGCTTGGATGAATTCTAAGCCCTTAAGATGTCCTTATTTTTGGAAAATCTGATAATAAAAATGGTCAGATTACAAGTTTGTTACAATTTTTTAAAAATTCGCTCGTTTTCTACTCGTCTTTATCAAGATAATTTTTAAAATTGTATCATTTTTTTATTAGGGATCGAGTAGCGAGTATTACATGTATGTGTTGGTTGTATGCGGAACTTGTATAATATTTAACAATTAACCATTTTTTATCATAGGCCTACAGTTTTAGAAAAGTATGGATACTTGCACAAAAAAAACATTGACAGCATGCAATGTGGCTCATTTTGACCCTGGGAGGCATCGACACCTATTTATAGGAGGGTTCCCAACTAGACCTTTGGATTCATTTTCTGTTTTGGTCTCTTTTTCAATATTTCTATCGTCTTTTTCGTTATTTCCATCGTCTTTTCCACTGCCATTCCTGTTGCTACACATGCATCTGCAAACGATGGCTTGACGAAGTGGACTCACTAAGTACGCTGGCTTCGGACGAAGGCTGCGCAGGGCGCCCGTGGCATTCATCAGATTGAAAGCCTGGGTTATCACTCTTCTCGACAACAACATTTTCAACAATTCCGACTTTGATTTAATTCAACCAAATCAAGAAATTTCAAGCCTACTAGACTTTAATCACGAAGTCACAACCATGGCATTGGCACGTGCAGACGAATTCGATTTTAGCCGGCGCGTGCGGGGCGAGCCGACAGCCGGCAGAACGTAAGCTGAGGAGAAATTTAATTTCAACCTCAGTTTCAATCTATGAGGTAAAACTGATTTGAAGCATTAATAGAAAATAAAATAATTTCTTCCTAATCACACCTGTTATTTTTTTGTATTTATTATCTATTTTTAAATCCGTTGTCGTACTTGGCTTACTTTGTGTCGGCCGCCGGCTTAACTCCGAGCAAAAGCGCTTCTGCCAAAAACCTTCCCCAGATTCTATTATGGCGACGTCGTCTACGGATTTTGAATTTTGAAATTCGTGTTTATCCCGTTTGTTTCCCTGAATTTTGGACGAATTCGGTGAGTAGCGTCGCGATTTACAGTTCGTGCAAGCCGTTTTAAAAGTTTTTTTTATCGTCCAGAAGCCGCGATGACGTCCTTTCTGTTTAGGTCTTTTAGAATGTGCCAAATAGGAAATGGAACGCCTGGAGGTGCGAACCCAATGACACACTTTTAGTAACGATTATTAGTACTCAGGGTGGTTGTAATGGATTTGTTCGCTCGGTGCTGAACCTCGGAACCGTGAGGAATGTATCGCTTTTCTCATAAGTTGTCAAAAAGCAATAATTATAAGGGAAATTCTGATTGAACCTAGGCCTCTGAACCTTTTGGCACTTTTGGGTATTCTGATGTCCTATCTGCGCATGCGCGGATCGATTACAGGGTGTCATTTGTCATTATTGACCTCTTGTAAAAGCTTAATTTGTTTATTTATTGGAAATTTAATAGGATGAAAAATGTATTGTTCCATACTTGCAAAACAGAAATGGGGTCAATGAGAAATTCATCACTGGTAAATTGATAGGAGTTGCAAGTTGCAAACTAGCTTTGTGATAATTATATGAGGTTTGGAAGTCAAATAAGATAAGTATACCTTGTTAGCAAATATAGTTATCAATTTAGGCAATTTAAACAATTATTGTGGGCTAAAGTGTTAAATGAATACGATAAGACTATGATAACCCAAGTTACTTTAGTAGCACAGAACGAGTGAACAAATCTATTATGCCAAGTTTGTGTTTTGCGAGACAATAGATGGATTGATCAGGTTTCCTTTAATCTTATCGATAACGATATAACCACACTAGGATGCATGCGCATCAATAAGTTATGCGCCTTAAAAGTACGTCGTTGTGGTGTTAGTAAAACTAATGAAATTGTCGTCTCCCGTCAACCACAAACCCATTAACGTCGTCCTCACACATGCGCATTGGCAGAAAAAAACAGTGCTGCCATTGTCGTCAAGATTAAAGGAAACTCATTGCACAATCCCACTGTTAAGTACTCTCACGATACGATAGATTCGGATCGATGGAGTACCTAGCAATAGGAGCACGATCGATTGTAAGGCAGGGGTCGGCAAATGCAGTGTCATGAGATTTTGCTTGTTAACTTAATGAAATGTACTAGTTTACTTAAAACAGGGTTCGTGCGGGTCCTTAACTTTTGCTCAAGTTACTTCAAAAGTACTTAATTTCTCATAAATCATTCAAAGTACTTAAAAAGTTCTCACATTTTGGAAAATCTGATAATGAAAAATGGTCTGATACAAATTTATAATATAGTTTTTAAAAAAATGGATCTGGAGCTCTTTTTTTTGGATAGATTTTCGATTTATGTGATGGCACGGGACATCTCAAATTAATTATGCAGATTCCTACATGCTGCCCCACGACTTCTCCCGCCGCCATTCTCTAAATAATCTTTAAAATTGTTTAGAGTAGCCTACCCTTTAAAAGTCCTTAATTTTTTACTTGAAAACCCGTATGAACCCTATTAAACCACTACCCGCAATAACTAAAAAGAATATAACAGTTTTTGAAATTAGTTTGCCGACCCCTAAATTATGGTGATGCCAATGTCCAAAACCCTCAACGATTTTCTGACATTTAGCACCTTTTTTTAGGAAATTACAGTTCGGTATAAAATTAATTTTGCCTCGTGTGGAATGTTTCTACTTGTGGTTATTGCTAAGCAAGAGGGTCGTTGACGTTTGCAACCACTTAAAAATCTCCCCAGTCCTCTTTAAACTTTTACCTTATATCCCGAAATACAATACATTATGCATTAATTTGGTCACCCGTTTGTGCGTCTTTAAATTCATCCGCTAGTCAAATGATATATTTAGAAATTTAAATTAAAAATTATTGTTGTCTATTTTTAGTATATGGAGTGTAATATTGTCGATTGGCTTTTCGGAAATGTGCTCGTGTAAAATGTAACGATTTGTTGGCAAATTTGTTATACATTAGATGAAGGCTTTTTTTTATGAAATTTAGTTTCGCGTGTGTCCTTCATAGCTATAAAAAGCTATTGAAAAGTTTCAATATTTCATTGCTCTCGAAGCTTTCAACACTCGAGTGCAGATGTTTTATAATGCACGATACAATGCCGACGGTTTTTATGTCCGGGGAATTACGAGTGCTTGTTTGTAGCGATTGAAGCAAAACATCTGCTCCGCGTTCAAACCGATACTCGGTTCTCTCTGTTCTCTAACTAATCATCTTCTCTCCTTACTGACACAATCTCATTCGGGCTCTTTCACGATCGGTACTTGATAATAATGTTCCCACGCTTGCAATTTTTTTTTTTAACAATAATACGTGTGTATTGACGCTACTGCACTGATTGGATGATGGCATTTTTGTTTCAGCATTTCGATTGCTATCGCACATGGCCAACGGACCAAGACCTCTCGTCCTCTGCGGCCCTTCGGGAAGCGGCAAGAGCACCTTGCTCAAATGCCTCATGGACGAACATGCAGACTGTTTCGGATTCAGCATTTCACGTAAGATAGCTATTTTTCTATACCATAAATCTAAGATTTCCCAGTTTTATTAAGATTTGTGACGGTTCAACGTTTCAGACACAACTAGGAAACCTAGAGTGGGAGAATTGGACGGAAAAGGTATTTTTTCCCTTACTTTTTCGGTGTTCGATAGAAGACAGAAGTACTTTCAGGGGCAAAAACTGGCATTTTAGGAGCTAAAAACTGCTAGGTGGCATAAACAGCCACGAAAGACGCCTAGTTTCGAGAAACGTGTAAAAATAGACCTCCGCTCGATATAACGAACGAATGTCCTATCCCCTTGGCGATCGTTATAGCGAAAGCCGACTGTGTATATAAATATTAGATATATCTCAAATCTCGTGTTGCTGCCCTATTTTAGACTACCATTTCGTGGACCGAGATACGATGATGGATAAAATCGCAAAAGGGGATTTCGTCGAATCGGCGGAGTACTCGGGCAACTTGTACGGGACCAGGTACGGATTCTAGTTTTCTATCCGTACGCTTCGAAACCTTCGGAAATCCATCCTGACCCTCCCGATTTTGGTTTCTGTCGTCGTTTAGCAAACTAGCCGTCAAGGATGTGCAGAAAGCGGGTAAAATCTGCGTCCTCGACATCGACGTTCAAGGAGTGAAGAGCTTGAAGAAGACAGACCTATCACCAAAATACGTTTTCGTCAAACCCCCGTCTTTACAAGTCATGGTAAAGTACATGTTGTTAAGGGATAGCGCGTGCCCGTCGATTAAGGCTGAACTAAACACCATCCCCCCCTCCTTCCTCTTTCAATATGTGGAAATTTCTTGACGAGCCCAGCGTTTTTTCTAATTAAAATTCTGGGGGGATAAAAAATTGGTAAAAATTGTGTTTTCATAGATCTAGGGCACAGAGACCATGTTTTTTTATGAAAATGTCTGGTTATTTTTAAAATTTATTAACTAGATTTTTGTTTTTTAATTTCGCGGGTGTTTTTCATGGTCTTGCTGCCACCTGGTGTCAGCTACCTGCAATTTATCCTCGCGTTTCTAAAATGTATCGATTACTCGCTTTATATTAAAGATTAGTTAATTTAATGTATCTGTGCACTTAGCTGGATAAATAATGTATGCTTTAAAATTAAAATGCACACCTTACAACTGGTAGAATTAATTTACTGATCTCGTAACAAAATTCAAATTACGAAAAAAACGCCTGGTGGCATCGAAGACATTTAGCCACGTGAGATCCCCATTTAAAATGCATTCTTATTTATTAAATTTAAAATTTAAGGGCCATTTTCATAAAAAAACATGCTCTCTGTGCCCTAGATCTATGAACGCAGTATTTATACCAATTTTTTTTCCCCCAGAATTTTATTTAGAAAATTCTCTGGGCTCGTCAAGAAATTTACTAATAGGAAAGGCAAGGGGTGTTTAGTTTAGCCTTAATGCAGCTTTGAAGTGGTTTTAGGAATGTATTATTGTATTTACTCGTGTTCGGACCCGTCGTTTTCATACAAATTTTTGTCCATTTATATTCGCATTTGCAGGAACAGCGATTGCGAGATCGTGGAACGGAAACGGAGGAAAGTTTATCTAAGCGACTTTCTGTTTACCAGTCGGAAATCGCGTTCGGTAATTAAGTTTTATACCAAAAATAGCACGTTCGAAACGTGGTGATAACAGGGTTCTACAGCGTAACTTGTACTTGCAGTTACGGAAGCTGGAAATGTTTAAAACTTGATTTCCCCTACTGAATTTTTAACTTTTTTTTTTAGCCGAGACACCTGGAACATTCGACATCATCATCGTTAACGACACTGTTAAGGAAGCGTACCAAAAGCTGCTGAACTTTCTCATGGAAGACATTAAGCGAATAAAACCCGACATATAAACGGTATCACAGACGCTAGCGTTACATTTGCTGAACTTTTAACTAAGACAACGCGACAGACGTTTATGCAACAATGCACGACGAAGCACTTGTAAGATAGTGGATCGGAAGAAGAGGCGGTAAATCTGAAGACATCGAGACTCACCGAGTTCTAATAGCAATTCAAGTTTTCGTTAAGTTTTATTTAACGCGAATACAAATAAAGATTAAATTGACTTTGCTTTATTACAGTAGGCTCTAGATATAACGAACAGTGGCTTGTCATGACCAAAATGCTTACACCTCTCACGTAATAGCCTTATAATATAACTAGCATATTGTGTCACGAAACACTGTATAACGAACGGCTCGGCCGCTCTCTTCGCAATCCCACGATACTAAAATACCTTTTATAACGAACGGTTATTCAGTGGGTAAATTTCTTGACGAGCCCAGCGCATTTTCTAAATAAAATTCTGGGGGGGAAAATTGGTTAAAAATACTGTGTTCATAGATTTAGGGCACAGAGACCATGTTTTTTTAAGAAAATGCCCCATAGATTTTAAAATTTATAAATAGGAATAAATTTTAAATGGGGATATCACGTGTCTAAGTCTACGATGCTACCTGGTGTCAGCTACTGCTGTCGTAATGCGAATTTTCGTTAAAAGATCAGCAAATTAATTCTACCAGTTAAAGATGTGTATTTTAATTTTAAAGCAGGAATTATTTATCAAGCTAGGGCACAGATACATTTATATTAACTAATCTTTAATATTAAGCAAATAATCTATAAATTTGAGAAACGCGACTATAAATTGCAGGGAGTTGATACCAGGTGGCAGCAAGACCATGCAAACACCCGCGAATATTTTTAAAAAAATCTAATTTATTTAAAAATAACCAGACATTTTCCTAAAAAAAACATGGTTTCTGTGCCCTAGATGTATGAAAACACAATTTTTGCCTATTTTTTCCCCCAGAATTTGAATTATAAAAGACGCTGGGCTCGTCAAGAAATTTCCCCATATAAAAGGGGATGTTTAGTTCAGTTTTTAAAAGTTATCCACCTGGTGTTTGCTATAACGTGAGCCGTATATAAGTTAGGTCAATAGTTTTTTTAGTTCCTCTAATATGCCAGTGTTAAAAATCCACCATTTTGTGTTGTATGTCATTTTTTTATCTCGCGGAAATAGCGATTTTTCAACTGTGTTTAATTAAACTTGATGTATGTTATCTTATGGTTTTTAATTTCGTGATGATGTTAGAAATGTCGGGATAATTAGGTAGAGCTTCTATAGTTAGGGAAATGGGATTTATCTTGTAAAAGTCAGGAAAATTTATTACAAATATTACACTCGTTTTCATATTGCTTGCTATTATATCACAAAAGTGAAGATATAACATGCTTTGCCAGCTATGCAATTATGGAAATTACCAATTTATACTTATTTCAATATCATTGGTAAATAAGTTGAGTTTTCAGCCGTCGGGAAGGTTTAGAAAAGCCAGGGAAGTTAAAAGTTTAATGTCTGAGATTTTCATTTAAGAATTTAAATTTAGCGCTCTAATGCTTGCGTTTTCGGATATGCAGAACTGTACTCTTCTTCGCACGAGCGTCTTTGCATGAGTATGGTTAGAAAGATCATCTTTCCCGAACTCTCAGTTCTTCGAAGCGCCCCCTATCTTGTGCCGGGGAAATTAGAATTCGAAATTTGAAAATGGCGTTTTCAAGAAGCGACATGTCTAAACAAGTTTCAGTTCAGAAATACGGTATTATTTGTTGTGTTTTTTGTGATAATAATTATAAATATAATTTTATTAGTAACCTGTGATAATAGAAAAGTGTTAGATTTCAGTGAATTGGACGTAACAACACCGAAAAACGATGCGGAACAGCAGCAGAATCATCCATGGGATTTATCCGCAATTGCTAACCAAAAAGTTGATAAAAGTTTGAATTTTAAAGATGTTAACAAAGTTAAAATTCCCGGAGGTGATCGTGTCAACAAATCGGTTGCTTCTGCGACTACAGCGACCACATCAACGAGTCACAGGACTCCTGCCAGGTAGGCTACTGTTTAAAAAAAAGTTAAAAACTGTACCTGTACGCATACAAACCTGTACCTATACGTTTATGTAAATATTATGTAGACTTTGAAAATCAATCCAAATAAGGCCATCAATCTCCATTTTTCCCATAAAAATCTATGTTTTTACATTAGAAGAGAAAGTGTTGAAAACTTATGAAAGTGTTGAAAACTTATCGTTTGTATATTATTTTATTAAATAATGTCGCCTATTGCATGTTATTAGAACTAAAACTAGATGCGACAGTATCTATGCGACAGTATCAATGATTTTAATAAAATTTAACAGGTAAATTTGTAAAATGTTGCAAATTGTATTAGTTTGGTAGTTTTCAGTGGTAGGTTACCTGCAGAAGGTTTAAAAAGCCAAAACGTATAGTGATATTATTAAAGACTGGAGTAAAAAAACTATTAATAATTATGCTACAATTTTCTTAGTGCCGGATTTCATCGCAACAATTTCTTGCACCAACCCGGATCTTCTCGCAGCGTAACTACCGGAGATTCCGCCTCTACAAAAAGATCTAATTTGAACTCCGTAACTCCAAGAGCCGCGAAACCATCCGTCATTGCTGGTAATTAAAAACTATTAGATTTCACGATTCATGATATCATTCATGATATCATGATACCACAAGTCTGGTGCAAAAATAGTGACATACGCAGAGTAATGACTCACAGTAGTCATTCTAGAGTCCTATAAGAGAATATTTCCCCCTGATATGATCTCTTATAATCACCATATAGCTTTAAAAACATTAACTTAGATGTATCATAGCCAAAATTTTTCATTTCACGAATTGTAGCCATAGTAGAAGGGCGAGGACATGCGAGAGGCGAGATCGGCATGGCCACGATGGACTTGAAACACCCGCAGATCATCCTCTCACAGTTTTCCGATACTCAGACGTACATCAAAACCATTACGAAACTCAAGATCGCGCAACCGTTAGAGGCAACCAGATTTTTTTTATACATTTAGACTGTAGATTGTGACCATTTTGATTTGGATATGGGGGATTCCCTGTCAAAACAACTGCTATTTTTCCCCTTTTATCAATACATAGATTCTTATGCCAAACACAGCCTGCGAAAGTGGAGGCTCCACCAGGCTTTTCAAGCAGCTTAGCGACTTTTTCTCCATGGCTAACATCGTTACGGTTCAGAGAAGATATTTCAACGAATCGAAAGGATTGCAGTACATTAAACAGCTGAGGATTCCCGACTGCAAGGCAGTGGAAATGGAGATTGCTTCCAAGTGAGCCACTTTCTTCCATCGAATACTATTAGTACCACAAATGATTAAAAATCTATAATGCTTGAACCTGAAAGTCATTTTGTAGCGTTATCCGCTGATAAAAGATCACACTACTCTCATTCAGGTATTATTGCTTGGCCAGCGTGGCTGCGCTGCTGAAATACGTAGAGTTTATTCAGAATGTTTTCTACGCTCCCAATTCCCTCAAAGTCGTCTTTAGAGGAAGCGAAAACACTGCCATGATCGGTGAGTTGCTTGCCAAATTGTGATAGATGGCTGTGCGTGGGGTACGGAAATTATTTTCGCCTTCGCTATCCGGTCACAAATCCTATCTTTTATTGTAGACTTTCAAACTGCAAACGTCTTGGAACTAGTGCTGAATTTAAAGGATCCGAAAAGCGAACACACGCTCTATGGGGTTCTGCATTGTACCAAGACGGCGGGAGGATCGAGACTTCTTAGGGCCAACATTCTTCAGCCTCCGTGCGACCTGCAAACCGTCAACGAGAGACTCGAATGCGTTTCCGAGCTGCTGGAAAATCAGGAAATGTTTTTCAATTTGAAAGTTTGTGCTTTTTTTTATCCCGATTTTTTGAATTAAGTGTTCAAACAGTATTTAATATTATTATATTTAACGGAATTTATAACCAAAACTTCAGAAAATGGGGTAAGAATATGTCGCTTATAAGCATTTTTAATAATGAACAGGAATTTAAGCTAAATGCGGTTGTTATTTATAACTTAATTTGTAAGAAATTCACAGGAATTGACAAAATTATTTTAAAAAATTGCATAAATATTCATAGGAGTTTTCATAATTGTCCTTAAAAATTACATAAATTTACACGAAAAGTTGTTGTTATGGCTTGATTTTTCAAAATTCACTTTTGATTTTCAAAATCGTACAACAAATTTACCAAAATTTAGCTAAAAACTTGTTGTTATGACCTAAATTTACAAAAATTCATGGGAATTTTCAAAATTGTTTGCATCTTTCAAAAACTTATATAAATTTAGCTAAAAAGTTTGTATGTCCTAATTATTTGCCGGAAATATATTCGCCTACTATAAAAGTTGTTGTTATGGCTTGATTTTTCAAAATTCCCTTTTCATTTTCAAAATTGTACAACAAATTTACCTAAATTTTGCTAAAAACTTGTTGTTATGAACTTCATGGGAATTTTTCAAAATTGTTCACATCTTTTAAAAACTTATATATATTAGCTAAAAAGTTGTTTGTATGTCCTAATTTTTCAAATATGTTAGCCTATTATGAGCCAGTAAAGTAAATGGACTAACATTTTTCAAAAATGTACATAAATTGAGCTAAATATTTGTTTTTGGTGGCCAATTTTGTATAAAAATGTCTTTAATATTCTCTGTTTTTAGACTATCCTGAGTCGTTTCATTGACATCGACCACCTCCTCTCCTTGTGCGTCCAGATTCCCAAACAAGAAACCGTAAAAACGGCCGATAACAAAATAACGTACGTCATTTACCTGAAGCACACTCTCGAGTTGGTCGTTCCTCTAAAAAACATCTTGGAAAACTGCCAGTGTCAGCTGTTGAAGGCATATCGACAGGTAATATTCGGATTTTTAAAAACGAAATTCGCTACGGACACATTTTTGCAACATTCGCTTTCGGTTACAGTCTCTCGAAGATCCTCGTTACGAACTCATTCTGTGTAAAATCGGAGACGTCGTTCACGAAGATGCCAAATTTCAAAAAGGATCTTTGAACATGAGGTCCCAAAAATGCTTCGCGGTCAAGGTAAATAATTTTAGAGTTGAGAGACAGAACCCAAATTAGCTGCCCGGCAGAAAATCTACTGCACTTTATTCAAATAAACTGCAGTTTATTCAAATAAAGTGAAGTGTTTTTGCAGTAAAGTGTAGTTTACAGCAGAATTTTATAATGGCTGGTTTTTTTTTGCAATTCTGTATTGCAGAAAAACTGCAGTTTTTAGTGGAGGGGGGAAATTACAAAATTACTGCAATTTTATGGGCACTTTTATTGCAGTTAAAGTGCAGTAAATATTCAGTAAAACTGCAGTTTTTTTGCCATTCTGTAGGGTCGGAAACCTGCAGTAAAAGTGTGGTAAAACTGCAGTTTTCAGAGGAGGAAAAATACGAATTTGCTGCACTTTTTCTGCAGTTAAAGTGCATAAATGTGTGGTAAAATTGCAGTTTTTGTAATTCGAATAAAACTGCGGTTTATCTGCATAAAAACATAATGCATAAAAACTACAGTTTTATTTTTAAAAAAAGTGCAGTAATTCAGATAAAACTGCAGTTTTTGTTTCATTATACATTACTACAGAAAAACTGCAGTTAATGTGAAAAAGAGCAATAACCAACTGCAGTTTAAATTTCTGAATAACTGCAGTTTTAAAGAGCTACAGTTATAGCAAAATGTTTTTTGCTGGGCATGTCATTCCACTAATTTTTTTTTTAAATTTCAGCCTAATATTAACGGTGAGTCCAAAGCGCATCAGCAAAGTCAGTATATTAATATGTCATTATATGCTATAATTGACACATACATAACTGCGTTTACGGTTTTCACCCTTAAATTTTGAGACTTTCATTCTCTAAAGTATCTTATTTCCGAAATTCAGGACTTTTGGATGTCGCGCGAAGAAGTTACGGGGAGATTGTGGATGACATTTCAGGTAATTTTTTTGTCAATCCGAGTGCGTATTTTTTGTGCAAATGTAACAAAATCTTTAGTGAAGAAATTTCATATTATGATCCTAATTATACGTCGTTATGACGTCACATCGGTCGATATTTAATGACTAATTTGATGTAATTTTAAACGAAATAGGACAGTTATGACGTCATTTTGTGTTTTAACCACAAACAGAGAAACCTGTGAATAGCGCACCCCATTGGGACTGAACCATGTGGGTGTGCTACTTGGAGGAATGTGCTATATGAAGGTTTAGCTAAAGTAATGACCATAATGAATCAGTAATTATTATCCGAATGAAGATGCACAAATATATATATGTTGCTATTTTAAATGGTTAATATGGGATTTCCCACTGGGTGAAATTTCATCCTCGCATGCTTTGGCATACAGGTATAAATCGTGATTTTGTCCCAAGAAACCAGTGCGTAAGTCACTTTTCGCAGGTAATACGCTATATAGAGGTAAATTTGATCTTTAAAATCGATCCGTGCCGACTGCGAGGGTGCGCTACTCCCAGGTAGTACGGTATGTGGAGGGCTCTTATTCGCAGGTTTCACTTAATATACCTTATTTTCTCATTTCCTTTCAAGGTATGGTACTTAACCTGGGCGAGGAATTCAATCTCCCTCTGCGCTGCTGCTTCCAATCCGGCCGAGGATTTTATATCCAGATTTCCTGCTGCCGCAAAAATACCTACGACCTGGATCAGCTGCCGCCGATTTTTATCAAGAAATCTAAGGTGAAAAACATAATCAAATGCACCACCGAGGCCTTGGTAAGTCAGATTTTCAATTCTTGCAAATCGCCGATCCAATTCATGTAGCGTAAAAACCTTTTACGAAGCTGGTTTTAACTATACAATTTTATTTCCAGGTTAAATTCAACGGTAACAAACGCTGGTTTTACTTTCCTCGTTTATTTGCCCGTATAATAACGCATCGTGTTTAATTCTTAGGCCGCGTCGACGAAGCGCTTAACGAAATTTATCTGATGAGCAACGTGTAAGTTAATACTGTCTCAACCGTGTTTTTAAAAATAATCCGGGGTTTTGTTCTACAGATTTTACGAAACAACCTCGTTTCCCCGATAACCGTGTTTTAAATATTAAGACTGAACTTAACACCCCCTTTTCCTAAATTTTTTGACGAACCTAGCGTCTTTTCTAGTTAAAATTCTGGGGTAAATAAATTGGTAAAAATTGCGTTTTCATAGATCTAGCGCACAGAGACCATATTTTTTTTATGAAAATGTCAGGTTATTTTTAAAATTAATAAACTAGATATTTTTTTTTTTAATTTCGCGGGTATTTTGCATTGGTCTTGCTGCCACCTGGTGTCAGCTACTTGCAATTTATCATCCCGCTTCGAAAATGTTTCGATTACTTGCTTAATATTAAAGATTTGTTAATATAAATGTATCTGTGCCCTTAGCTGGATAAATAATTCATGCTTTTAAAATTAAAATACACACCTTACAACTGGTAGAATTAATTTGCTGATCTCGTAACAAAATTCAAATTGCGAAAAACGTCTGTAGCCGACACCAGGTGGCATCGAAGACTTAGCCACGTGACATCCCCATTTAAAATTTATTCTTATTTATTAAATTTAAAATTCAAGGGCCATTTTCATTAAAAAAAAACAAACATGCTCTCTGTGCCCTAGATCTACGAACGCAGTATTTATACCAATTTTTTCTCCCTCAGAATTTTATTTAGAAAATGCACTGGGCTCGTCAAGAAATTTACCCATAGGAAACCTATAGGTTACCCATAGGAAAGGGGGTGTTTAGTTCAGCCTTAATGAGGCCATGTTTTTTTTTGTTAACTAGAATAATAAGCAAGTTGCTAAACGAAATTCTTCACGACGTCGGATGTTCGTACAGATTGACAGAGATCGTGTCGACTTTGGACATGCTCGTCGGATTCACCCAAGTCTGCTCGTTCTCCAATTATGGTGAGTTTGCATTCACTAAAGTACCGTTAAGTACGGACATCGTGGGACGTCGTGGAAAATTTTACGGTCTTCACCGTGAAATGGCATTTTTTTTTTGTGGAATAATTGCAGTTCGGCCAGAGTTCACCGATACGCTGGCCATCAAAGCAGGAAGACATCCCATTCTGGAAAGGGTTTCTCCCGAATTACCCGTTCCCAACAACACGGTGAGCTACTTGCGCTATTTTTTCTCCCTCACCGTTTCGCAAGTGACTACGTAACCGTACAATTTTTCTCGTTTAGTATCTGGCTGACGGAGACAACTTTGCCATCATTACTGGACCGAACATGGTAGGAATGAAGCAGCTGAATGTTTCGCGCTACGGCGTCTTTGCCCCTTCCTAATGTTGAAAATGTTGCCTTTGCAGAGCGGGAAATCGACCTACCTGAAGCAAGTTGCGCTGATGCAAGTCATGGCGCAAATCGGATGCTTCGTGCCCGCCCAATACGCATCGTTTCGACTCACCGATCACATCTTCTCTAGGAAGGGAAGCAGCGACGACATCGAGACCAATTCTTCCACTTTCATGATGGAGGTACGCATGTTTTATTTAACGTAGTTTTTGCAGCCGGAGTACTAGATGGTTTTGTGGTGGATCACGAATTTCCAGCCGCTTTTCGTTGTACCGATACTGATCGAGGAGCTTCCCGAATTCCCAATAACAAGATTTTCTTTTGAAATATAGATGAAGGAGGTGAATTACATCTTGAGAACGGCTTCCGACACGTCGTTGATCATAATAGACGAGCTTGGAAGAGGTGAGAATACTTAAATAATAATAATAATACTTTACGGATACTTAACCGAAAATTCACGGACTCGGAGTAATGCGGGATTTTTACACCAATTAAGGTACTGGCGTTGAAGAAGGCATCGGACTTTGTTACGCCATTTGCGAAGATCTTATCAAGTTGAAGGTGAGCGCAGAGCTCGGACTTTCGTATGGATCCTAATATTTCTAGCCTTGTTTTGAGATTTTGATTTTGTACCATTTTTTTTGTCCCAGGCGTTCACTCTGTTCACTACCCATTTTGTGGAGTTAACAGGCCTGGACGGCGTTTATCCGAACGTGTGCAAGTGAGTCCGAAGACATACGTGGTGGAATGAGACGTCGAAGCTTTCCATTTTTATTCGAATATATGCATTTCGCCACGTCATTTCAGCTACCATTTCACGGTTAAGCGGGACGGAGGGGAAGCGGACGAGGCGAGCAGTCTTCTCTTCACGCACAGCATCGAACAGGGACCGTCGAAAGAGTTGAATTATGGTAAGAAATGTCACAAACGACAAAAGTACCTCCTATTGCCACAAATCACTCCCCTCCCAAAACAAAAGCCACACCCACTGCTCTCACCACGCAAGTTCCTCCCGCTGCTGCGATCCACTCCCCTTACCCCAAAACCACTCCCACACAGACTCTATTTATTTCACAAGCCACTCCCACTCACAAACCACTGCTATAGCAGCACAAGTTGCTTCAGCTGCCACAAACCACTCCCACACAAGCTCCTACTACTGCAACAAACCACTCCCACACAGTCCCACTGCCTCAAACCACTCCCATGCTAGCTCCTCCCACTGTTACAAACCACTCCCACACTAGCTCCTCCCACAGCCACAAACCACTCCCAAACTGCCTCAAGCCACTCCCACGCTAGCTCGTCCCACTGCCACAAACCACTCCCACACTAGCTCTTCTCACTGCAGCGCACAGTCCTCCCCACTAGCTCCTCCCACTTTTGCAGAACCACTCCCCTTACCACCGAAAGTCTCTCCCATTACCCTAAAACCACTCCCACACAGTCCTCTCCCATATTCCTTCCGCAAGCCACTCCTAATGCCCCAAAGTTTCTTTCAATGCCACTAGCCACTCCTCCTCAGTACCGAAAAGGTTCTGCCCATTTCCACAAACCACACCCTTTACAACAGAATTCCCTCGCATTGCCACAAACCATTTCCCAACCACATGCATGTCCCTCCTCGACCTACGACCTTTAAAGTCCCTTTGCCACTAATGTCTCCTCCCACCGCCAACCACAAAAAGTCACCTCCCCCATCACCATAAGCCACTTCCCTTATCACAAATCTGCTTTTACAGACAAGGCTAATTGGCTTTGTGGTTATGCTTAGCTCCTTGAACTCGGGGAAACCCGGTTTCAAACCCTGGTCGGCTATCTTGGTTGTGGTTTTTCGTGGTTTCCCACAAGCTCCCTTAATCGCCCATATAGGCGTATGCCGGGATAGTGGCCCGTATACTCTTCCCCTATACACTTTGCCCCCTGTCACATGGCATATTGCATGCTGACTGCAGGGTAACGAATTGAATTGCTGCTGCTTCTGCATGCACTCTCATTTTCTCTCTGTTCCGTGGTCGCAGGTATCTCTTTGGCCAAATTGTCCACTTTGCCGCCGTCCATCGTAAGCAACGCCATCGACATCGCCAAGGCAGCGAATCAACGCTCTCAGGTATTTAATAAAAACAGACTGCCACCACCTCGAACTCGCTTTTCTCGTCGTTTACCACGGTTATTTTTCGCCACGCTACCGTAGCCCGATGACGCCAGACGAAAGGAGGAAGCAATGCGGAGGGCCACGTTCGGACTGGCCAAGAGACTGCTTCAGGTGGCCGCCAACTCCAAGCTGGAATATCCGGTGCTCCAGCCCTACTTGGTCTCGCTCAAGGAACAGTACCTGCAACAGATGGCGGCATTGCAAGAAGGAGACTGACAGCGCTTTATGATTGACCCTTGTCTCATCCTATCTTGTTGAGGTAATGGCGACTTTCTGGATGTCCCCTTGTGTACTCGGGGGCCATGCATAAATGATGTCACGCAAAAATAGAGCTTTTTAGACCCATGTCACGGACCGTCACAATTTTATAAACCCCCCTATTTAATTATGTCACAAACTCTTAACCCATCCCCCGCCCTCCCCAAGCAAAAAAACCCAAAATTTAATAATGATAAAAATTATAAATAAATCTCACATGGCTATTAAATCATGAATTTTTTATAATAATAATATGTTTAAATTTATATAAAATCCATATTTTAATTTATATAAAATTAAAATTGTACATTCATGCATCACCAATTAACAAATTGTCATGCAGTTCAAGCCTCTTTCCAACAATCTCCCAATTTTTATAATTATAAGTCAACAATTTTTAGTCAAAAAATTGTGACGTAACGCCATGGCTGACCCCCCATCCCCCTCCCCTGTCACAATCCGTCACAAAAAGCTGGAACATGCGTGACATCATTTATGCATGGCCTCTCGCTGATTTCTTCTGATTTTGTGTGTCTTTCGACACCGTTCGATATGTTTACCTTTGTTAAAGACCTTTTCTTTGGCATTTTATGGATGGTCCCTGTGCCGTAGTTGTTCGTGTGTTTTTTGACATATGTGACATCCGTGTCACGCGAGGCTGTTTATGAACGTCCCTATAGTAAGGGTTGAAACCAGAGTTCATCCTGTCGTCCATTTATGGATGAACCCTATTTATCAAATCGGTGTTAAAATCTCCTACGCCACTAGGAGGCGCTGAAATTCACGTTCATTCTGACAAGCTTTTATGTTCGACCCTCGGTTTATAACATGCTAGTGTTAAAATCACATACGATGCTAGAGGACGCTGAAACCTGGGTTCATTAAGACGTTCTTTAGGAAGGGTCCCCGTTTATCAATTCAGTGTTAAAATCTCCTACGCCACTAGGTGGCGCTAGCCCTCGGTTTATAACATGCTAGTGATAAACTCCCACACGCTGCTAGAGGGCGCTAAAACCTGGGTTTATCCAGACGTGCTTTATGGACGGCCCCCGTATATCAAATCTGTGTTAAAATCTCATACGCCACTAGGAGGCGCTGAAGCTTGGGTTTATTCCGACAGCCTTTTATGATCGACCCTCGTTTTTAAACATGCTATTGTTAAACTCCCATACGCTGCTAGAGGGCGCTGAAACCTGGGTTCATTAAGACGTTCTTTATGGAGGGTTCCCGTTTATGAAATCAGTGTTAAAATCTCGTACACCACTAGGAGGCGCTTGAATCCACGTTCAATTTGACAACCTTTTATGGGCTACCTTCGGTTTTTAACATGCTAGTGTTAAAACTCCCATAAGCTGCTATTCAGCCCTAAAACCAGTGCTTGATCTGACGTCATATTATGAACGGCCCTTCCCCACATCTCCCGCCGTCCACCGGTCGTCGCTTCGATTGCGGCGCTCCTGCCTTAAGAAATCGAAGTTTTGTCTCCTCCCCCTTTCCTCTCGTGCGTTCATTCTGTTCCATTTTTCATTCGTAGATTTCGTTTGATTGGGAAGGGTCGTTTCGTCTCCCCTCCTCCTCGATCATCCTCAACTTCTTCTTCTTCTTCTTCTTCACACTCGGTCGTTTCTCTGTCTCTGGTTGCGACCTTTTTGTTTATTATCAACGTCCCACTTTTCAACCTCAGTTCGCGAAGGTACGACAATTGTTTTTTTCGTCGTAATCTCCCACCAATACCATCGTGTGTGTGTTTTTTTTTTCATCCCGTTTCCTGCGTTCAATGGCCGCCGTTTCTAATCCCGGGGTTTAACCCTTGTTTTACGGGAACCACGGTTTGGTAAAAAAAAGCCAGCTTTTTTTTTTGTTTAGTGTTGGATTTTTTAATACGCTGCTTTTAAAAGTGACTGCGGTTTTCTACCTCTGGATTAAAGTGTTTCGGTGGTGCTTTTTTTAACACTCGCGACGAGAACGATGAGATAGCCACACGTCCGGATACGTTTTTTTTTTTTTTAGTTTTTCATTTTTTTGTTTTTTTTTACATAACACGACGACCCCCCTTTTTTTTTAACCCTACCCTTCGCTGTTTTCGAACATGGCCTCCGTTAGGCCTGACCTTATCTACGGATGTCCAGTGTCGACGTTATTCCTCGTTTTCTGCTTTTTCGTCGTGTTTTTCGGAGGCCCTTTGTCAACTAGGACTTCCCAATGTCTGGCCGCTGATTTGGGATGCTCAAGCGTCAATTATGTGTACACGGAAAAAGGCATGAACTCGAAAAGCGTTCACGTACCCAGGGAACCAGTCTCAGGTAATTTACAATGCTTAATTTTACTTTTTGCTTATTTAATAAAGGATTCTTGTTGTTGTTCGTGTTCTTACATGTACATGTATCCGATTTGTTTGTGTTGTTTGTTGTGGTAGTAATGTTTTGTTCATTGTCGAAGTATTCTATTAAGGATTTCAGACAATGATGGAAATTGTGAGGAACCTATAAGTAGGATCAAGATTTGGATTAGGACTACATGTAAAAAGAAGTCATATTGTGGTTTAAAACTGGTTTAAATTGTCAAGTTAGTGTAGGCCTACATGGTTCAATGAAATCACGAGTCAAATCGTCCAGATAATCAATGTCAAGTAGGTCATATTCAATTTGATGTGCGGAGTATTCCTTGTGAGCAATTTTCTGGTAATCCGGCACTGTTGTGTGGTTAGTTAGTAATGATTTTAGTTTAACCACATGCTGTGTGGTTTGTTTGTTGTTTAGTGGCTAAATTCCAACTCACGTCATCCAGATCATTGTCAAGAATCTAAGTTGATGTGTGGAGTTTTCCTTGTGAGCAATTTTCTGGTATACCTGAGTTCCAACACAAATCGTCCAGGTATTCAATGTCAAGTTAGCCCTATTCAATTTGATGTACGAAGTATTCCTTGCGAGTAGTTTTCTGATAACCCTGCACTGTTGTGTGGTTAGTTTGTAATGATTTCCATCTAACCACATGCCATTTGTGGTTTGTTTTGTTGCTTAGTGGATGAAAGAGAACGATGGAATCTTGTTTTTGGTTTATTTGGGTAGTCGTGAATCCCATCTAGAAACCATAGACTACCAGATTTAGATTTATAGAAAGGGTACATTAAAAGGATATAAAAGTTCCACGCGTGGTAATCTTTACGCCATGGTTTATAACTACCTAAAACATCGAGCTTGTGGATGTGGTTCAAGGACATTTTCTTTATTTGCATATGTGGCCGGGTGCACCAACAAAGGTTAAGAATAACCTAAGGTTAACCTGCTTTATAACACTAGGTTAACCCACCCTTGCATTGCACAAGCATGGGTTAGGAGAAAATCTAGCCAAAGGTTAACCCAGCATGTAGGCAGGGTTAACCTCGGGTTAATAGTCTAGAATTTTTTTTTGAATTTTGTTCTAGAATTCTGTTTTCTGCATGTTGGAACATGAGTTCTATAACCCTGCGTTGTTTTATCAAGGGTTAATTGGTTTTAAACACAAACAGCTAACCTGGAGGTTAACCAAGAGTTATATTTTAACCCAAGGTTAGTAAATCTTAGATTTTTACCTCAGTTGGTGCAACCGGCCCTTAGGGGGTATTCAAGTTCATCATCGTACATCTGAGATTTCGTATTACATGTATTTCGTAAAACAGGCTCGTGCGTTCTCAAAATCTATCAGGTGCGTTCTAAAAATCTGTCACGTGCATTCCAAAAATCGACTTTTTAGTTCTAAAAATCTGTCACGTGCATTCTAAAAATCGATTTTTAGTTCTAAAAATCTATCACGTGCGTTCTAAAAATCGATTTTAGAACACACGAGCCTGTTTACGAAATAATACGAAATTTCAGATGTACGATGATGAACTTGAGTACCCCTATTAACACAATAATTATATCCTAAAAAGACTGTTCATGATGTCAAGATGGTTTGGATGAGGAAGACAAGGTTTTACGGAGACAACCTTCAAGGAATTGCTTTAAATTGGTTAGGAATTAACTGCTGAAAATGCCAAATTTTAACTGGGAGTATATTTCGTCCATGGTTTGATTATATTGAGTGTCATTTAAAAATATACTGTGTGTTTCGGCTTGTTGCTTAATAGTGGACACAAACCGACGAATAACAATCTGGACAGTTTGCTTAAAACTAGTGAAAAATTGTAAAATGTTGGTTACACTGGGGTTCACTTTTGTGTGGTGATGAGGAGACTGAAGTGTTTAACCTGCAAGTTCAAACAACTGAAAACTGGAAGTTTGTGTACTGAGGTTCACTTGACCCCAATAGTTTCTCCAACTCTATGTACATGGTGTTAGAGCAAGGGGATCAGGGCAGTTGTCTAGATTAGACAGTTTATTTACAAAGGTTTGTTTAAAGACACCCACGACCATGTGTTAAACGGACGTTAGGGTAATAGGGGAGCAGAAGGGAGTTTTGGAAAAGGAGACAGGAAACAGCGACAATTCCAATAGTTTATAACCTAACGTAACTCCTCAATTTTGCAGTTTGTTTTACATAAGTTTGTACCCACATAGTTCTGCGTAATACATATGGATTTGAGGGCAGGAAAAACTGGTTCAGGTAAGGGGGGAGGGGGGGGGGAA